>NMRB01000054.1:4749-15503 GCA_002633025.1 Notospermus geniculatus
CGACCCCCCCCCCCCCTCTAAAGCAGCCTCGCTCTCTCCAGAGGCTAAGACTAAGAGCCAGGCAAACGGGATGAAGAAGGGCATTGTCCAGATTGTTTCTCCCTAGCCAGCCCATCATGCTTGAACTGCTGTTCATAAGGCCTTCTTCTCTTTCAGATATTTTCCTGAAAGTTATTCGAAGATGGATATAACACCTTTGATTCAGAGTAAACTTCAGGATAAAGAAAAATGTGTAGCAGTATCCTTTTACCATGTGTATTTGAATTATGTGCCCTAGCTGAATGGCACTGCAGACATTAAAGTACCCGGTAATTCATAGGCACAGGACTACTGAGGAAACTATTTGTAGGGCCTAGTTGTCATGATTAAGACTATAAGCCAAGTGGAAGCATGACATGCATGACCCACTCGCAGAGGAAACTGTTTACCTTTCAATCTCGTTAATGATTGTACATGTAGTATTGTTCATTACCACAATCATGAACAATCACCTTGTCAACCAAACATTTGTGGGAAATTCTGTCACTTTATACCAACTAGCACAGGATTATGTCCTTAGCTTTTATTACTTTCCTCTGAAGTGAAGAAAAAGAGGATAAAGATGAAGAATTAGGGTTGAGCTTAGGTTTGACCTTGTTGTGTGTGATGTAGACTGTCCTTATTTTGAATAAGGCCACTGATCTACATAACCTTGTTTATTGTCCTTGACTTCTTGTCTAGTCGATTGAGGCAGGTCTTGTTCAAGGATGGGTGAAGACAAACAGGGTTCTCGCTCTTGTAAGCAAAGAAGGAGAGTTTGGGTAAGTCAATGGTCTTCAGTTGTTGCTGTTAATAGTGTCTTATAACTTATTATATCAAGGCTCTGAAACTAGGAGAGTCCTTTCATCCAGTCGTTCCAACTCATGCCCTGTCACAGGCCTTTCTGTTTGACGGGTGCAAAAATGTGCATGCGCCTCGCAAACAATAGAATTTCTATTGTTTGTGAGGTCTATTGTTTGTGAGGCGCATGCACATTTTAGCACCCGTCAAACGGAAAGGCCTGCTGTCATAGTGTGAAGTTATGTCTACCAATCTGTGTCAGCTGTGTGGAGGTTTTGTGAATAGGACATGGTACATCCCCTTCTGTCATAAATGTTGGTGACCAGTCTTATGCTGTATCATAAATATATCACGCCCCAGATTTCTGGCTGTATTGATAGAGAATGCAATTTCGAGATCAATACACTATACCTAATAACCCTCAGCTGAATTGATTCTATCAACAGCAATCATACCACAGACAGGGTCACACTAATTACCGACCACAACCGTCCACAACAGACCACAACCGTCCACAACCGACCACAAGCATTTATTACCGTCCACAAGCGTCCAAATGCAATTAGAGGGGATTAAAAATGTTATTTTAGATCCATTTAAAGACATTTGAAAAATGATTCTGCTTTTGGGTACCTAGTCGATGTATTTTTTGCAACATTGAGGTGATTGATTGACAGTCAATTTATTTGCATATTGATCTATGAGGCGCCTTTTCTTCTAAAATTCTGACTTGTGGATTCTTTAATGAACTTCTTCCACCACATACTCTTGCAGGTGACACTGGTCAGATGAGTGGGAGTCTGGATGTGGGAGTCTGAAGCTGTGATTTTATTTTGCTAGAATAAAATGAAAAAAGTTACACAAAAAAAGTTGGACAGGAGACCAGTCTTACTTATCAAGGTGGGGAGGGAGAAAGAGTCACCTAATGCATACAGTTATTAATTCTTTTTGTGAGTGAATGGTACTCACGTTTATCAAAGGGAAAAGCTACTGAAGAGTCTCCTAGCCTAGACCCCAACAAACAAAAAACACCACCAAAGTGCAACTTTTTTTCATTTTCTTCAGCAAAATAAAATCACAGTTTCAGACTCCCACTTCCAGACTCCCACTCATCTGACCAGTGTCACCTACAAGAGAAAGTGGAAGAAGTTTGTTAAAGAATCTACACGTTCAGAATTATAGAAGAAAAGGCACCCCATAGATGCAAATAAGTTGACTGTCAACCATGTCAGTGTTGCAAAAAATTACACCGCCAAAAAGCAGAATTATTTTTCAAATATAGGGCCTACAGTAAAATGGATCTAAAATAACATTTTTAATCCCCTCTAATTGCATTTGGACGCTTGTGGACGGTAATAAACGCTTGTGGTCGGTTGTGGACGCTTGTGGTCTGTTGTGGACGGTTGTGGTCGGTAATTAGTGTGACCGCACAGACATACTGATGCTACTCTTGTCTTGGCTGCCTCTGCTTTGCTGATGATGTTATTGTTAAACATTTTAAATGAAAAACCAAAGCTAACTTGCTGCTATTGTGTGCCATCTTTGACAGAGCATGACTTGGCCCGGGTTATGACACTGGTGGTGGAGAGTTTGGGACCCAATTCCCAGAATGGGGCACATCAATTCTTCAGCTTTCCCTAACTTCTCAGTCACTGTTTTTACCCAAAAATAGGACAGGTATAAACAAACTGTAATAATATGTTCCAATATTCTGAAACATTGCAACAGGAATTTAAGGTAAACTGTTGTGCACCGTGATTTGTGATCAATTTCTGTCCTCTTTTAAGTTTTAGTGCAGTTTCATTTTCCATCTTTTGTTTGCATTAAGAGATCTAAATATTGTGTGGGTGTGTGATGTTGCTTTTCTCCCGATGCTGATGTTGTTGAGGTTGAAATATTCTGGAAGAAAGTTTTGTCGCCATGGCAGTAAACAGTCCATTACTGCATGAATTGGCTCTCCATTGTGTCACCCCTTGTGAGAACTAGGCCTGCTGGTTAGTTTCTTCCTTATTATGGCAGGGCCTGAAGGCAGTGTTACAAATGAATGAGGAAGTCCTGTAGTCCTGTTTGTTGTAATAACAAAACATAATTCAAGTGTATGTACAATTTCGTGTTGTTGAACAGTTGGCCCCATCATGGGCAGCAATGGATGATAAAATAACAATGCTGAAGGAGTTGTTTTGCATGTCTTTTCCATGTTTTGAGTCCTGCAATCAAACATGTCAAAGCATTGAAAGTCAGCCCACATATGGTTGTCTACTTCTGTTCAGATTACACTCAAGAGATATTGATAGAAATCTTATCCAGATTCAGAATTCATTGATCGTGTTGTTGAGCTCTGTCAGCTGTGAGGTGGCCCTTTTGTTCTCTATCGATATCATGAAGTGATGTTGTACAAATTCCATGCTTGCTTGAAACCCATTTTGCATATTTTGGAGTAGAGAAGCGGGCCAGAGAAATCCCTCTGGTGTGCCACACCTTAGTTGGTGAGACTGTGTACATGTAGATCAAATAGCTGGTCCTGTGACTGTGAGGATACAATTTAAAAGTTGCACTGCATGGTGCCCATCAGGTTAGGCCTGTACCTACATGTACTGAAAGTTGGTGCCCATCAGGTTAGGCCTGTACCTACATGTACTGAAAGTTGGGTGTTGATTAGTGTCGTGATAACCTTACAAGTGTGGGGATGTTTGACAGAAATCTCCGAGTAACCCATCTCTGGGGCCAGGAAGTTGGATTTATTTTGTGTTTGATCAGTTCAAATGTGTCATTCTTTGTGTGATGATTTTATCCATGGACCGAGAGATAAACAGTCATGACTTAAAAAGATCTCTGCGATACCAAGAGAAAGAATGATTCACAGACTCATTCACAATTGAAAATGAGCTCAATGAATTGATGAATGTTGTTTAAAAACACTGTGGCATGTCACTGCATTTTTGCTGTATTTTCTTCTGATTTCCTTTCAGTCTCCTGGTATTCACCAGCACACGTTCCCCGTGCATCAGCTCCGCTGACCTCACAATAGAGCAAGCCTTGCCCATTGACTTGGAATTCAAATGTGCTGTTGGTAAGTGGTTTACATGCAATCAAAGTACCTCTTGATGAATCATGGCCCACCATTAGATACCTACATGTATGATTACATTCCTTTGATGGCATTTAATGTGAATTTACTGAGCCTTACTCTTATGCTTGGAAGTTTACACTGCAAATAGCTCGCTGGGGGTCATGACATTTTGGTATGCTGGTCTTGCCTACCCGTCAGTCAGCACATCACCTAGCCTTTCTTCATCAGTCAACACTGATACAAGGTCGAGCATCAGAATAAGCGGCATATTTCTGAAGGTTTTTGATAAAACCCAGTTATAATGTGAAGTTTGAGAGTTGGTTGCTCTTCAAAGAAGACTCCATTGTGCCCCAGTCATGATTTCCTTCTAAAATAAAGTGACTTGCTTCCTTTTTCTAACTGACAGTTTTCCCTTATTTTTTGCAGATACTTCTGCACCTAGGACCATAGGTAAGTCATGCTGATTGAAAATACAGCGCTCTTGTGTGTCTACTCTGGAACAAAATATATGTAATGTTGAAAGTTCAGTGGCTGATTGAGCATGAGCACAGTTTCATGATACTTTGGAATAGTTACATTCAAATACTCAGCTTCTATGAATCAGGAGTTGAGTTCATTCGTCCAGTTTCCCCGCCCATGCAATGGATGAAGTCCACAGTCTAAAATGGTCCCACCTAATTGAACAATCAAGTGTACTATGCTGTGCTCAGTGAGTCATTGAGACAATTGCGTGTACATGTATTGTAGTCCTACCAGTCATTTCCCTATCACTGTCATCTCTCAATGAGGAAGCTGTCACAGCTGTTTCTCCGACTCAGCGAGCTCATCGCTAGGCCGGCGTTTCTGAGTGATATAAAAACACACGTTACTATTTATAGTGATTCATTCTTTCGTTTCGCTTTTCGTGAGTAGCGTTGTGAATTCCTCGTGGAATATGTCAACGTTAGCCACTCAGTTTCATGTTCATCATGGAGTTATGTCAACTCTGTTGGACAAGATTGTCAAGATCTTTCATGGTATTTCTCATTTGCTATTTTATCTTTTTAATAATTGTGAATCAGCATTGATGTTAGTGAGTTTTGGCATCAGCCCAGTATTTTAGCCAGGATTCCTTCCATTATTAAAGCCTACTCAAGGATAGCTGAATCATTTTTAAAACTGTTGTCACCGACTTTTGTGCAGCATCTTAAAGATTTTTGCAGGCCACGAAAATCATTGTTTATTTACATTTTGTTTGTTTATGTCTAGTCTTTCTTTGTCTTATCAATAATTTGTTGGTGGCATGCCCCTCTAGAAATTCTTTTGATACCGGTACCTAAAGTGTTCAATGTGGTGGGTTGGCATGTCCGAAAAGTCCAAAATAACATAATGTAAACATCCCATGTTTACAAACACTGAATGTAAACAAAGAAGTCGTGATACACCATCTTTAATGTTGTCATGTCCCTACTGTGCCACACCCTGTATAATACACATGCAGGTCAGGTTCACTTGGAGACATAGGAATTGTGACCAAGTGTCGATTAAAATGTCCACAAGTTTATCAGCCGTGCCACTTGAAGAATGTTGACCTTGAATACCTACTATTTTGACATGTTTGAAGTTGATGAGAAAGGACCATGATATAATACTTGAAGTCATTTGGATGTAGGACAGATTATATTGAGACTCACACATCCGTGGTAGGGCTACTGTTGTGCTATGGGGCTTATGTCTTAGGGCCGTATTCACGGGTTGCACTTTAGCCTAAAGTGTAGCTTAAGTTCAAGTTTCTTTATGCTTGAAGCATTGAGAAAAGTCAGGCTTTAATGAAAGTGCGACCCGTGCATACGGCCCTTAGGCTTGGGGTTACAAAGGTGTAGGCCTGCATGTAAATACCACCACATCATATGCATCCAACTTTGACTCAACCGTCCTTCATAAGCACATGGATTTGATCTGAATATTGCCCATAAAATGAACATGAAATGGAATTTTCATTGAGGTTGACAGTGTTCAGGACTACATTCAGATCAGATCCATGCACCACTGAACATTGCTCAAGTCTTGTACCCGGTACTGTCGGTTGGCTCAGCCAACTGGTAAAGAGGTTGACAGATTGTCTTTCTGTCTGTAGTTTGGATCTGTAGACTAGACTCACTGGGATTTGATTCCTTCCTGTGTACTGTGATAGGAAATTATCGTCTCTCTATTCTGTAAAATACCATTTCTCAAATCATTTCAGGATCTGATGTGCCCGTGAAGATCACAGGATCCGGGGCACAACTGATATTTGAGGTGCCCTACGGTACGAGGTCCAACTCCTTCATGACGGAAATGAAGAGGGCCATGGATGGTAAGCAGTTATGAAAGAATCTCGAACACTGCTAATAGAATTTAGAGATGTGGTGACACAATCCGACCTTCAATGTTCTTGGCTAGATTCTTTTCTGTGCAATACAGCAAATACAACTATTGAGCCTAATTCTTGAAATACCATTAAGGACAGGAAATGAAGTCGTGATGTATCAACTTGTGATAACCTTTATTGAGTATCCAATGCAGTGTGTGTTACTGCAGCAGTTCTATCAATGGCTTGTTCTCTTTTTCAGTCCAAAGTCAGACTGCAGGTTTTGGTCTGCCCTCCGAGTGCTCCTGGCTGGAGAAGTACAGTCCGGCCATGACCAACCCGACAGGATCACTCAGCATCGATATGTTTGATCCGCTGAAACAAACAAATAGAAAGTTAGGTAGGTAATGAAACCTTATCATTTACATGATAATAAGCAAGAAGTCAATCTCCAGAATTCACGAATTTTCGACCCCAACCGGGGTCTTTTTCAAGTGGAACTTTACAATCTGAAACTCTAGAAAAGACTGAGCTGAAACCCGAATGTAGAACTAAAAAATTCGTGAATTCTGGAGATTGACTTCTTGCTTATTATCATTTTGTGTGTCAATTTTGTGCTATTCTGTATCTTGGTTATCATTTACATGGTCGTTCTTAATGGCATGATCCCTTTGGTTTAATATTTTGTGAGAAGCCTTGCCTTGCATGACGCTCACCCACTGATTCATGGTCAGGAAATAACCTGCCTATTCAGCCCTGAGCCCACCACAGCCATTTCCGGCTCCTCTTAACTGTTTCCTCCGGCACTGTGACCTTGCTTGTCATAGAGCAGGCGAGGAGCTGAAACGCAGTTGTGTACCAGTGCCTGCAGAAACAGTGCGAGAAAGGGCTGTTGTGGGCTCGGGCCTTGAGCATGATGAGGCAGTTCATGTACTGCCAAGAAGATGTTGGCCCGTCTTGCATCCCTGCATGAAAGCATGATCGTAATACCAAGAACTAACCAACATTTGGGTAACAAGTGAGTTTCAACAAAAGTTGGAATGTATCCACCTGCAAGTGTCAACAAAAGTTAGAATGTATCCACCTGCAAGTGATGTCCATTTACCTTGATACCCGATGTCCCTGGAACCGGAAACGACTAACCTCGTTATAAGGTACTAACTGTGTTTCCCTTCCTTGTTCTGTGCGTGTGTAGATTCTCCATGGGGCCCTGAGCTGGAACCAGGCCCACCAGATGCATGCTCAGTAGTCTGTGAGTATAAGCCTGATAGTGAATGCATCTACATGTTGTCTTTGCATGGATTTGTGATTGGTTTGGCAATGTGTGCTCTCTAAACTGCCCTTGAGCTGCTCCAGACAATCTGGTAATATCATTGGCTGTTTGCTTAAATACCATACACATGAAGTGTCCTTGTGAAAAATGATACAAGGTAATACACAACAGGACGGTGTGACTCAAGTTGACATCAATACTGATCCATTTTCATTGGTTTTACGACTTAACACACTTGATGGGAATTCTGTTTCGTTTTAGTTGATAATGTACCCAGAAGCAGCAATGCAGCTCTTGGATTCGAAGATAATTTTGCCGACACACTAACGGTTGATGAGGCGGATGGAAGAAGAACATCTGATGAATCAGCCTCCTTTACCTCATCAATTACATCATCTTTGTCAAAGTAAGCTCTTTTTTATTTTCGCCCGTCTTGATTCATCAGGGGTTTATATTGCTACGTCTTTGATGATACCTGAGAAATTCACACCTGGCGGCATGTCCCAATTTGTATTTGTATTTCATTTTTCCGCCAGGGCCGACGCTATAGCATGATTGGCCCTGCTAAGTATGGAGGAGGCCATCACAAGCTACTCATGTTCCTCACTTGGATGGGGTCTTTTACTTGCCCTTACAAAGACACAAGGTACAAGGCACCATGGCTTACTGTCCCCTGCGACGGACTGAAGAGCCGGGAATGAAATCCCATTGGCCCTGGCTGGATTCGAACCCAGGACCTGCCGCTTGCTAAGCGGATGTGATAACCACTAGGCTATCAGGCTCTTGATAGTCCCAATTCTGATTTCAGGAGTTTAGATGACTTGAACGATCCTCCGACCAGCCCATTAAACTTTGGCATGAACACCAAACCAGTCGGATCTGCCCGAGATGTGTATATACAGGTTCATATGTGCAACAGGGAGGCAGAGTTCACTCATAAAAAACAACTGAGGTAAATATCTTTTTTGCATGAAGTGGGCCATTTTCAAGAGCTCTGTGGTGTTTTCCTCCATACACACAGTGGACTCTCCCGTAATAGACACTCTGCCAGGAGGACACCTTTCTATTCAGGACAGCAACATTCAATCCCAACTTGGTCATGTCTGTTCATTTGACCTCTATAATCAGGACACCTCTCAATTAAGGAAGCATCTGTCAGTCCCAATGTTTTCCTCTAGAGAGCTCCACTGTACTGTTAATGAGTGAGGCAAATTGACTCTTCTAAGATGCAGAGAGTTATTTTCTCAAATAGCCGACACTCTCATTAACAAGTTCTCAGAAAATGTTCTGTAGGATGATGAATTTTGCTGTACTGGTCACTTTGTTCAGTCCTGGTGGTGTCTTTAATAAAGGGCCTCTAGAGGCAGCTTTTTAGTGCATATTGCTATGATTGCTAACACAGAATTGGTGGCATGAGGATCCAACTTGGGCATCAAGTAAAATTTCATCACTGTCAACATTTGATCCACAATTCATGAGTTCATGATTACTAGCGCCACCTGTTGTATAGTTGCAGTACTGTTAGTAGCCCAATAGCGAGCTGTCTCTAGAGGCCCTTTAAGTGACATCTTCCTCTCCTCCAGGGTATTCTGTGGTACTTGGAATGTCAATGGCCAACCGGCATCAGTCTCAATCAAACCGTGGTTATCGTACGATGAGGATCCTCCCGACATCTACGCCATCGGATTCCAAGAGTTAGATCTCAGTAAAGAAGCGTTCATCTTCAACGATTCAACTCGGGAAGATGATTGGTTTAAACAAGTTTGTAATGCATTACATCCTGGTGCTAAATATAGGAAGGTATGTCGTATTACTAAACTTACAAAATGATTTACCTACTCTTTTTGAACCTTCCATCTCGCTCCAGCGGGATCACATCAACATGCAATGACCCGGCAAACCGACAGCAGATGAGTGCACGTGGCTTTGTTTGCGAAACAGTGATGTGGAATGCATACTAGACGTCTCAATGTCTAGACAGGGACACAATCTTACATATCATTATGTAACATTCCATTTCAGGTGCGATTAATCCGTCTGGTTGGTATTATGTTAGTCGTCTTCATCCAAGAACAGCACATCCCTCATATCTGTGACATTGCTGCTGAATATGTTGGAACAGGGATCATGGGAGTTATGGTATGCATGATTGTGTTGTCCACTTCTTTGCAATCTTGAAAGTAACATGGATGATGCTCAGAATGCCTCAATAAGTACTGAGTCCGATTGGGAATCGAACCTAGGATCTCAGAGGTGACTGGCATTGGATGTTTCCACTGTACCACTCTGGCAACCAGAACTCATTCTAATGCATCCTCGTCCCAGCACACAATGGCCTCCAGATGTTAGCTGCAAGAGCTTCACGTCTCCAGGGGGATGTAACAAAGCCTCGTCCTTCTTGCCCCAATACCCAGCTGAAAGGAGTTTAACATATCATGTAACGTCTTTGTACCTGTTAGTGTCAATGATGTATCAGACTGTCCTATCCTCTTCCAGGGTAACAAAGGAGGCGTTGCCGTGAGATTCGCTATCCACAACTCGACCGTGTGTTTCGTTTCATCCCATCTTGCCGCCCACGTGGAAGAATACGAACGAAGAAATCAGGACTTTCGTGATATCAATAGTCGATTGCGATTCAGCAAGTTCGACCCACCTCTGACGATTGTTGAACATGAGTGAGTATTTTGGTGTTTCTCGCAGACATGTAGTAGAATAATAGCCCTACCATTAGACTTATTCTGCTGGGAAAATCTGGGTCAGATGGTGATATTAAACTCCACGATGGCAGGATATTTCTCAGTCATAAAGAGGCCAAGTAGTTTTCCTGCCCAAGGAACACATTCATGTAACTTGAGAATGTGTGTGAAGGCCTTCATATATGGTAGCAGCATGTCACATGTGCTATAAAATATACTCTATAGATCAATGGCGTTGATTGCGGACCATGTTTACATGATTTGACCAGGGTAACCGCTTTTTAATGGGCCACCTTGAATTTATTTCTGGCGGGATGCCTTAACAAAGCATATCAGTGTGTAACCCAGCGCTTCTAGATCAAAGTGGACGTTACTATTTATCTATACCTGGCTTTTCATTGCATGACTACTGTGGAACAAAAACGTTCACACTTCCATGTTTGCATAAACACGTGGAATCATCACGACGTCACCACGTGATGTTGCATCGGCATGCACGGATGTACCGTACAGGCCGACACTACACTCACGTTCACGCTCTCACGTCATGACGTCCTTTGGTATGAA
>NMRB01000054.1:27764-79859 GCA_002633025.1 Notospermus geniculatus
GCTCGCCATGCACATGACTGACAACCCTCCCTCCCACCCCCTAGCTGCGTATGTAATACTTGAATGATCCCTTATTGAATAAATTTCAGTTAAACAAAATGAATGGGATATACATGTATCTTTTGCTTGTCCAGCATGTCCCACCCTTGACATGTTCCGAAATAAGTTTTAAGAAAACCCCATCCCTGCATCAAACCCACACTTTTCCGTTGTTGGCGACAGTAGTTTTGTGCAAAGCACTAAGTGGTCAAACACGGGATAACCACGTATCCTGGCCTTGGAGCTGTTTTTTAGTCTTACAGGGAAAGTTCCACACGCAAATGAATGGAAATGTCCCACCCGTGACACTATAAAACGGTACTGCCATAATCAGAAGAAGTTTGTGTCCTCAATTTACCTACCAATGCATGGGCTATGTCTTCATGAGTATTGACCACCAAGCAATAAAAAGATTGGTTCCTTTTAATTACCAATTAAAGGGAAAAAGGTATTTGTCACGGGTGGGACAGAATTCTCACAGTGGGTTTCGGAATCTGCGCTGTAACAACTGATTCTTGAGGAAATCAGCTAAACGATATATTCTGCAACAAACTAGGGACATGTGTCCTTTGCTTGACTGGAGGCAGATCTCTGTTCGTTTGCACCGTTCGACCCTAAATTTTGCCTCCTCCGTCGTACAGATTTTACGAGATTGGCCCAGATGGGGCCTAATCATGTTTCTGAACACTAGATGGCGCAAAATGTCATCAGCTAATCAGCGACCAGTATTTCACGCAACTAGGGGAAAACATGAAACATTTTCTTATTGGCTGCTTTGGTCACGTGACAAGTATCATGGCATAGATGTATATTCTGGACTTTTTGTGTTATTTTGCACCAATTTTTGGAAAACATTCACTGCGAAATGAAAAGTTAACATACTGAGCGTCATTTTTATGACCCGATGCGGGACAATACAGCGGTGTAAGTTGTGCACGTACTTCGCCTTCAGCATGGATTGCCGTCATTGCGTCCTCCATAGAAACAACACGGCCTAAGCTTGTTTGAAAGCTGATCTGTCATTGGCTGGTTGATCGAGCACGTTCACGAACACCTGGTAGTGACATCTAGTGTTAGAAACGGACTTTGGCACCAAGTGTTTCAGTGGTTGAGGGTGACAGCTTCGAGCGGAGGCCGATACCACTGAATTATTGAGTGTAACTTCCATCAAGTTGAAAGAGAAATATAAACCTAAGAATTACGCTTGCATCAAACTGAGAGAGAACCTAGCAAGGATAGCCACACTTAGAGGGAGTTACCAAGACATTTCACTTGTAATGTATTGAGATGATGAGAGAACTAGAAAGCATACTACATGTACTAAGACATCTTCACTTTGAAGACAGGGGAACTACCGTACATAGTTAAGCCAGCAACACACCAGGCGATATCGCAAGTGATCCAATGAGGAACCTGCGGAACTAATCCGTGACGTGGCGCTGACAAACAACTCAGTTAAAACTATGACGTCGAAAGTCAAGCCAACGTTATTTGCCATTTAATTCTGAAACTACACCCTACTTCTGGCCCTAATATACCTGAAATCCATTAAAGGGGCTGTTCACTTAAGGGTCAATTTTACAAAATCCCAAGAACCACATTTTTGGCCTATTGGCCTGAGCAGAGACTCTCCAGCAGAGGCTTGTGCAGTCAGGCGTGAGGGGAGTATGACATACATGTAAGCAAGAAAGAGGCCAGGGCAATGTAATTCTTAGATGTATATTGTACAATTGAGCCTTAAGTGAACAGCCCCTTTCGAATTTTACAGGTTCATCATTAAGTATAGGCCTGACTCTATGTGTCTGAATGTTTTCAAACGAAAATTCAAGCGGGATCATGTTGAATTTCATCGATAAAATTGACTATTTTAGCATAAATGAAATGGTCCAGGGACCATGTGCTCACCTGGGTGAACGTACCAGAAAAACAAATTACAAATGTTAAATTGAAATGTTCCAGGGTCATGTCATCCTCATTAGATGCACCTGATACAAATTTGGAGACAACCCAGTTATAGTTCAGGAGTTACTGGACGTTAAGCTTTGGTTTTGGCCACCTGGTGGCCAAGCGAAGAATCGAATCGGACCGAAAAGTGGTGTGTATGTACCAAGTTTCAAGTCAACAGCCCGAGCAGTTATGAAACACGCCACCAAATCACTAAATTTTGAACTTTGACCTCTGTGACCTTGAAAAGTCGGTCAATTCAAAAACCCCTTACTTATGTCATTTTTCCTCATTAGAAGCACCAATGATAAAAATTTGGAGAGGATCCAGTCATTAGTTCATGAGTTATTGCACTTTTTGTGTTCTTGGTTTCCGCCACCTGGTGGCCAAGCTAAGAGTCAAATCGGACCGAAACTTGGGGTCATAGGTCATATGGCCTAGGGGTATATATGTACCAAATTTCAGGCCAATAGCACCTGTGGTTAGGAAATGTGCCACTTAAAAGCAAAATTTTGAACTTTGACCTACTGTGACCTTGAAAAGTAGGTCAAATCAAAAACCCGTTATTATGTAATGCACCCTCATTAGATACACCTATGATAAAAATTTGGAGGTGATCCAGTCATTAGTTCAGGAGTTATTGCACTTTTTGTGTTTTTAGTTTCCGCCACCTGGTGGCCAAGCTAAGAGTCGAATCGGACTGAAACTTGGTGTCATAGGTCATATGACCTAGGGGTATACATGTACCAAATTTCAGATCAATAGCTCCAGTGGTTACAAAACGTGCCCTGCTAACGGACGACGGACGCAGACCCACGACAAGAGCTCACCCCAGGTGAGCTAAAAACAGACCGAAGAGCAACGTCATTGATTCTGAATGACGCATCGCACATAACATCACGAACGATGCGCGACGTCAATGACGTTTTCAATGTCGCAGCACATGCGCTTTTGTGTTAAAACTGAGTTGTTCCCCAGCACCTCCTTCGGGCACGCCAGTTCCCCATTGACCCTTTCATGTAAGTCCTGATGTTTAATATGTCCATCTTCAAAACATTCATTGTTGAAGTTTCACCGTGACATCATAAGTGCACAGCCATCATCAAGGTGAATTCAGGTAGCCCAACCAATGACTTGTCAGCCTGAAAAATGAATAGGCCCCCATAACATCAAACTGGAGAAGACATGTATAATCAAATAGGCCCCATCACATCAAACATGACATGCTTGAGTGAGAAGATATAATCAAATGTTACAGCGCATGTCAGATGGTGCATAAAAGGGGCTGGAAACTTGAAGGTACAAACCAGGCCAGAGTGATCCCAAAATGAATAGAACTTCTGAACAGCCCAAGTGCTCTTTTATTATCGTTCACTGGCTTGGCTTTACATTTACAACAGGGCTTTCACAGTCAGCCATTTTAGGCACATTTGGCCCAACAATACATGCAGAAGACAGCTATTCTGACAGCTAACCTATAGAGGTTTCCCATGTGATGTCACAGCTCAAAATGTCCGCTATTTTGGCCGTCAAATGACGCAACGTCACAGCATCAACACAGCGTTTTTGACGCAGTTTGGACGTTGTTGACAGTCATCGGACCGGACCTTTTCCACCGCTGTCTACAGCAAGCTGTATGGACGATTTGCTTTCTTTTCAACACGTTTTTCACACCAGACCAACTACTTATGTTCAGAAACTGTGGGAGGTACCCGTACAGTGATTTGTTGAGTTGTACATGTATGCTCCCAGTGGTCTGTACAGGCCGCTAAACTTTTGAACCGAGAACAAGATGGCAGCCGTCATGACTTCATTTTGATGGCCAATATGGCGGCCGTGTGACGTCAACTTCACTCTGTGCTAGTTTATCCCGTGTTTCCAGCCCCTTTCATTTACTTTCAGGAACGTAGGCGTGGCGTCATCGTAGATCACAGATTCTACTCTCGTACAAATTAAATAGATCTTCTACCACCATCCTTACATTTGTCATGCATATGTCGATGGTGGGGGACCACGATGGGGACATTAGACCAACATACTGTTGTAGGATCCCTCACCCTGGGCCTATATTACGTTTAAATCATATGGAGCTCGATGGGAGGACCTTTGGTTGTCAGGCAGACCTTGGTATTGTTGGTGAAGTCTGGTTATTGGTTAGAAAACAATGCGTGTTGGACCGTTTATAGTAAACCCTATGTCCATTGTTGTCCGGTTAGTAGGGGTTTGACTGACATAGGCCCATCGAGCTCCAGACCGATGATTTAAAGAGACTTTAGTACAACCTACTGCCTACCGGGGTTTTGTGATGATACCAGTACTGTGTAAAGATCTTGCCAGACATAAGGAGGGCAAAGCCGAAGGTCCGGTAGGCCTAGCTTGTATGGTCATGACATTGGCCAAAACATGGGAAGTGTAGGCACTAGGCCTAGGGGAACGAATTCAGAATCCCTGATCAGTGCCAAAAAAAGGTCGCCGATTGACGGAATAAGCCGCATCGAACAATATAGACGATTCACAAATTCACAGATCGGTGCACTTCCGCCGAAATCGCAACCACAACCTCAATCTGAAACCAGCTGACGTTATGCAATCCACGATCAGCAATGGTCGACTCTGATGCAACGTTGTCGAAGTCAGTCACTGTTGTGGGGTTCTCTGCGTCATGTCATTCAGTTTCAGACCTAGGTTGTGTTTGCGATTTCGGCAGAAGTGCGCAAATCTTTCCCGTTTAGCTAGGGGGCCTACGACTAGGGCCTACAAGTCCCCTGTGGCCTTGGAGGAGCTTATTCCTCCAAGCTGTGGCTTAACCCAGCCAGGTGACAACCAAAGACAAAGTTGAAGTCGTTTAGGTGAACTATCCGCCGTCAGATGGCAGCACACAGCTAGGTAGACTGATTTCTTATCCTCGATACGCTCCGTTATACGAGTAAAAGGAGTACCGGTATTACTAGGGCAAACGACCAGTCAAAAGCTAGGAATACCCCGCTTATTTGCATATCACATAGGCCTAGGGAATCCCCTGGCTGACCTACATTCATAATGAGCTGTGTGGTGGAATTAGAGGCACTATAAGAGCTAATCCACGCACAAAAAGCCCGAAATAAGGTTTCTGTGTGATCCATAATTGAGAATTGACTTACCAAACGATTTTTTCACCAGTAAATGAACTGTCCAACAGAGAAAATAAGGAAAATCTCACAGAATAAATCACAGCGTGCGCCAAATGTCAGAAAGTGAGAGCGAGGCTGCCAGGTGGTGGAGCGGGAACCAATACGAAGGGCCGCATTTAGCCCGCGAAATTTGAATTGTACTTGAACTTGCAGTTCTATCATTCTGCACAAAGCTTCTGCAAGGCCACAAAAAGGCTTCCTATCCCACCACTATTGCCCATTACGTCACAGCATTGCATTGGGCGCTTGTTTTCAATGAGTGAAGGCTCAAACACTTTTACGGCCACATGCAAACAGCTGGTCACTGCGCTGCTGAGACTGCTGGCCACTGGGCCATAGGCCTAGAGAGTTAATAAATCTGTCGTTATATCTTCCACTGCATGGTCGTCACAGGGGTTGAAGATCTCCGAGCTGTTTGTCCAGGGTGAACTCTCACCTCAGACATGGTTTTAGTAATTTTCTTTGCCACCATGCCGACACTGAATAGAATAAGGTTATAATCTTATGGCGATTAAATGCTTTTGAAGAGGACATCCCAATCTGCATTTAATCCATAAGCAGTGAGATTATCATAAATTTTTAATCCTTAGGAATTTGCAAGGTTTAACACATACCAGCATTCAATAGGTTCTTCCATTCCACGCAACAGAATGAACATCAAGCAATTCCTATACTTTACTTCTGATATGACCCCTCCATTTCTGAACCAGGTCAGTCTCAGTCTGGCTGGGATAATGAATTCTGACAGTGGCAGCCGCAGTTCACGTGTTCAGCTTATTATGAACAATCAACTGCAACAAATAATCTACCACTACTACAGGGGGCAGGCTGATAGGTCTTTGACACAAAACCATTGAAGATACTTTTCAAAGCCAGAAAAATCAGGTCATCTTTATTTTACCTGGCATACTTCCACGCTGGCAAGGTGGTGGGCCATCCATGGAGAGACTGAGAGGAAGGCCAACAAAAACAGTATTTCTCCATGGGTAGGCTCTTCCAATAAAATGATTCAGCTAGCATACCAATGAAGCGGGCATCTCAGAGATGATGCCGTCCAACTAGATAAGAATTCAAGCCAGAAATTGTACAATGAAGCAAATGATTTATTTCCAAAACCAACCCGAAGAATTTTGCACTGCTGTAACCTAACACGAACCTTACTTTTTCAGTGCCTCATGTTACCATCATGAGCATGATTCAATGAGAATACTTAGCCCAGAATAACTTTTTTTTCCAAACTGGCCATTTAAATCAATTGACAACAGAAACTCATGAATTGTCATAAAACCTGGTTTTGCAGTATTACAATTCATATCTACATAAAGCACATTAAGACCTTTCAAAACCATTTTTAACAAGCACAGAGTTTATCATCACCGCACACCAATTCTTCAGACTTTTAAAGACTTCTATTATTTGTGAAGTCTACATTTGTACTCTTGGATATAATGCAAAAATTCATCACAATATCACTCGTAATAGTCAACACGCAGGTACCCTGTTTTTTCACGTTTTGTAGGAAGTATCCAGAATTGACGGTCAACAAAATTAGCCGCCACAAGGGGCGACAGCACTTGGCGACACTAAATGGCAAACCATTATCACATGTCACCTTAACTTGAACCAAGACTGGCACATGGGTTGCATTGTAACACCCATGAACGATTGGTTCAAAGTTGAGATAAAACTGACACCTACAATTTTGTTTTCATGGTGCAGTGCAAATGCTATCAATTTAGCGCCTGAAGGATTTCTGGATGCCTCAATTCTAGAGGGAAAGTTGTGATGGACAAACCGGAGATCGAGCAACAGACTCATACATGTGTCATAACACACAAAGACAAGATCAGCAACAGTTGGAGGTGCAAGAACAAATATTTGAGACAGATAATTATGGACAATCATGTCAATTTAACATTTACTTTTCTAATGAAATCTGGGTCAGTGAGTTAATGAGACGATTTCCAATTAGTTTACTTCCACAGTTGATTCAAGCAATGAAAATGTGTATTGCTTTCGCTGTAGCAAAGTACAGCTGACATCAAGACAACAATACCAGATTCAAATATGTACATTCTTTTCACACTGAAATGCACAGGTAATTTGGGTCATGCAAGGTGCAACAGAAGACTACGGCAGAAAAAAAACTGGGGTTTATTTACCTGCCACAAAGGAAAATACCAACTGTTGGAAGTCAAACAGCCAGGAGCTGCCTTGTGTGTGAGAGGTCTTTAATCTATTTACCCTACCTGACAGCCCGCTGTGGTATGGGGCAGAAAAGTAGCAGCAATAAGTGAACTCTTTCCAAGTCAATAACTGCAGGATTTTCTTGCTAATTAGAGACCAACAGAAACATGCAATAAAACGCTCAAAATAAAAAGATTGTTTCAGTTTCATCAGTTTTTAGCACCATCACGATTGAAAATTTAGCTTTCCAGGAATAAGCTTTAAATTTGGACAGGGGGTACAAAAATAGCATTTTTTCCCAAAAAATAAGGCTTAAATCTTGGAATCAAGAAGCACAGACAGGATATCAAACAGGAATGCAAGCATTTGACTGGCTGACTACTCTAGATTGCATTGACGTGCATTGGTTATTGAGCACTATTACCGGTATGATGCAAGGACAGTCAACGGTGAATACAAGAAGAACATAAGGCTCATGTACAAAAGAAGGCACAGAGACCTTGTCCTCAGCAGTAGACAATAAAATCAAAGTATAAGACACCCTGACTCAACATTCAGTAGAACACTTGTGGAAACAAACGTCGGCCTATTGTTTCGGATCAGGAAATTCCTCTTATCTTTCTTCTAGTTTCAAGTGGCTGTTTCCAGATGTAACGAATAGGGTGTATCATTTACCGGTTCCGGGTAACTTAAATTTTGAAAAGTTTGAAACAGTTTAAAGTAGCCATATGTCCTGTATTTTAGCCTATATTGCAGTATGTGCAGCTACGAGTATTATTGCTACTTTATGCTGATTTGACAACACCAGTACAACACTTTTATCAATAAGCAAGAGCAGACTGTATCAGTCCCTAATACATGACGAGGAAATGGCCGAGTCGGACAATCCAAGTGATCTAATATTGGTGGTGCTCAAAACTGACAACAGCGCAGTTAGTCTAACAACATTACCAGTTAATGAGTGTTTAGAAGTTTGTAAATTGCAATAACAATCAAGTATGTACAAATAAACACTAAGGTGGTTTTCAACATGTTGAACCATTTTACACCGAAGCCTAATCAGCAAAGCTTGATTTAGAACGGCCATGACAGCATACACAGACATAATAAATGCAGTGTTTACTGGTTCTCTTTGGTAGCACAAACAGATACAAAGACTTGATTTACAACAGATTCAACCTACATTATTATAGCACACCGAACATAGGGATTTTGTCATCAGTGACTGCATGATGAATGGAGTCATGCGGACTGCCAGCTTGAAATTTCAGAAAATTCATTCAATGAGAATGTAAACAAAAAACTAAATCTCAGTCATCGATGTAAAAAGAGAAGCTTCTTTCCTTCTTAGGATCAATAGGCCTACTTCCATTGAAACAAGTATAATACTGACGACCCAAAATGTTTCAAGGCACAACTCCTTCACTTTTTAGGTCAATCAAAGCAGAAGCTTTTTCATGAAATGTACTTTAATGAAAAGTACATTTCATTGACTCACATGAATGAAGATGGCACCACGACAAAAAGATGGAAAACATGGTGCAACACAATAAAACCTGAAAACATATCAAGTCATGTACCATGCCGTTTGAGCACAAATATATCAAAATCTTTTGGTTGTACAGAGGGTCCAACATCTTGAACACACAGTGGTCAGTTTGACATCCAGAGAAGCTGTGAATTTCTGCAAGATACCAAGGGGTACATTAATAGCCAAACTTGGAACAGATGTTGAACAGACAATTATGTACAGCACATGTGTACATGAAATGGCACGCTGAGAACACTTTATGTACATGTACAACCACTTTGAAACAAACTAACTCTTCAAGGATAACTAGATCAAGGAGGGGCGTGTTCATTTCCTGAACTATCATGGGCACAGGCTTAACAGGGCAAAGTCATGATTACCGGTAGGCAGGTCATTCCCACAAAAGCTTTGCCACTGTCTGCGGACATCTCCACCCTCAATCTTGAATCCTTGGAGTTAGTTTTGTTGGTGGGACTTCCATTGCAGTGTCTGCAACTAGATGATGATAGGAAGACCAAGGCACTCTGAGCTGTGCAGAAAAAAAATAGCCAGCATGGTTTGTCTATGCTGGTTGGAGACATCATGCCTGTTTGTAGCGTTTTCTGGGGTAATTGACATCGTGAAAAACCTGGTAACATCAGATTACTCTATTATGCAAATACGCACAAGAGTGTTCATTTCACAAGAACCATTATCATCATCTGATCATGATTATTTTCATAACAAATTTATGACGATAACCAGATTGAATTGAAATTAGTGTCTTTTTTGAGATGGAACGCTGAACCCAGCACATTTATGAAAATAGGCCTATGGGATGATGCAGGCCTTAATCCACATAGGAACCGCACTGTTGTATCACCCGCACTGGCGATTTTTGGGCCCTTTTCGCGGAAAAAAGTCGCGGGTCTTATGCCGAAAAATACGGTAATATTGTATTGGTGGTGCTCCAAACTGACAACAGCGCAGTTAGTCTAACAACATTACCAGTTAATGAGTGTTTAGAAGTTTGTAAATTGCAATAACAATCAAGTATGTACAAATAAACACTAAGGTGGTTTTCAACATGTTGAACCATTTTACACAGAAGCCTAATCAGCAAAGCTTGATTTAGAACGGCCATGACAGCATACACAGACATAATAAATGCAGTGTTTACTGGTTCTCTTTGGCAGCACAAACAGATACAAAGACTTGATTTACAACAGATTCAACCTACATTATTATAGCACACCGAACATAGGGGCTACCAACTCGATTTTGTCATCAGTGACTGCATGGTGAATGGAGTCATGCGGACTGCCAGCTTGAAATTTCAGAAAATTCATTCAATGAGAATGTACCGGCTTGGAGGAATTATCAGTATAATTCCTCCAAGGTACCGGTAAGCAAAAAACTAACTCTCAGTCATCGATGTAAAAAGAGAAGCTTTTTTCATTCTGAGGATCAATAGGCCTACTTCCATTGAAACAAGCAGACTGAAGACCCAACATGCCCAACAACTCCCTTCACTTTTTACGTCAATCAAAGCAGAAGCTTTTTCATGAAATGTACTTTAATGAAAAGTACATTTCATTGACTCACATGAATGAAGATGGCACCACGACAAAAAGATGGAAAACATGTGCCGGTGTATTCAACAAATGCTATTGCAACACAACAAAACCTGAAAATATATCCAGTAGTCTTGAACGTTAGTTGTGGTGTTGATATTTTTGGTGACTGGGAGAGGGGAATTTGTAGTCAGCTGCCCTGCATTCAGAGAGACTTTAGTGAAAAGTCTCTCTGAATGCAGGGCAGCTGACAGGGATCTGTGGTTATAAGTATTTATTAGCAAATGCAGATTTGTAGGGAAATGGAAGGGCTGGGGAGATATTCATCCTGCGAAAAAACGTTTTCAGCAAAAAAAATAAACAGAGAAACTGACACGTGAAAAAAATAAAAATTCCCATCGCAAGGCTCGAACCCGGCGCCCCGGATTCAGAGCCGGACGCTCTACCGATGCGCCAGCCGGCCACGTCATGACGGTGGCTGCTCAATAAATGTTTATAAACATATCCCAGCTACTCAACATATTTTTATGTTAATTAAAAATGACGTTGCAAATCAGAATAATCTTCCAAAAATCGCATTTTACAACATCCACAGAGCAAGTCCCCAGCAAATCTGTCAGCGTATCGCTACTTAATGTACCCATCTACGTTCACAGTCACTAAAAACGTGAACCAACCGTCCGGTATATTCCATCTGGACATTAGGTGCATATTTCCTATGAGTCCAGTTCTATTGATTGACCCGTGACAAGTCTTTGGCTAGCTTCGCTGTTGGCCGCTACGCGGCGCGTTGGGCCCTTGCGTCAAGTCATGTACCATGCCGTTTGAGCACAAATATATCAAAATCTTTTGGTTGTACAGAGGGTCCAACATCTTGAACACACAGTGGTCAGTTTGACGTCTAGAGAAGCTGTGAATTTCTGCAAGATACCAAGGGGTACATTTGCTAAACTTGGAACAGATGTTGAACAACAATTATGTACAGCGCATGTGTACATGAAATGGCACGCTGAGAACACTTTATGTACATGTACAACCACTTTGAAACAAACTAACTCTTCAAGGATAACTAGATCAAGGAGGGGCGTGTTCATTTCCTGAACTATCATGGGCACAGGCTTAACAGGGCAAAGTCATGATTACCGGTAGGCAGGTCATTCCCACAAAAGCTTTGCCACTGTCTGCGGACATCTCCACCCTCAATCTTGAATCCTTGGAGTTAGTTTTGTTGGTGGGACTTCCATTGCAGTGTCTGCAACTAGATGATGATAGGAAGACCAAGGCACTCTGAGCTGTGCAGAAAAAAAATAGCCAGCATGGTTTGTCTATGCTGGTTGGAGACATCATGCCTGTTTGTAGCGTTTTCTGGGGTAATTGACATCGTGAAAAACCTGGTAACATCAGATTACTCTATTATGCAAATACGCACAAGAGTGTTCATTTCACAAGAACCATTATCATCATCTGATCATGATTATTTTCATAACAAATTTATGACGATAACCAGATTGAATTGAAATTAGTGTCTTTTTTGAGATGGAACGCTGAACCCATGATGGACTGCTCAGCCCATGATGGAATACAATGTTGACTCTCAACAAACCTCTCTGACACAGCAGAAAATCTGATGTTCAAACAAATCTGTGTTGTTCCTGTTAGGAACAAGGCCCCAACACAAAACGCATGTGGAACCTCCAATACTCCAGTCCAAAACTGGTGGAAGTGTGAATGAAATTGGTCCTAAATTTATTTCAAGTTGTCTAAAGTGCAATTCAACTGCTGATGGAAGTCCCTATACATCAGAACCATTAGATGTTTCTGATGTACAACTAAGCCATATTTTCTGATTATAAACTAGTACAACTATTATGGCAAGTATAATATACCAACAACCCAATGGCACAGACGTCAGATGACGACAATGACACTGTATGACGTGCCGTGCCCTCCCCACAACTGTGCTATCCCGCTAACATCTAGAAGCCATTGAAAAGGCAATATTTCCAGGGGCAAAACTTGAATTGGCCAAGAGAGCTGTCTTTGCCACGTTACACTACAGATAAAATCATTATAAAGCTGATGGGTTTGGCCTTCGACATGGATTTGACAAAGAAGTCAAATATTTGTACCAAGCAGGGACACATTCACATACATATATAATCAAACGAGAATGATAACAGTGGAATTTTGCCAGTGCAATTGCACATCAACAGCAGATTCAAAAATGTTTTTCTCACATTAGTTCACTGAAAATTCATCTCGAACTCAAATTTGGGAATCCTATCTATATTGTTTTTTAAAAAGTATTATAGTTTCTAGCCATAAGGCACTCTGCACTGCCTTCAAGACAGCATATTTCAACAAATAAATTCATGTCTAATTCATAACATTGATAATTTTACATCTATTTTTTATCATTGGAAAATATGGTTAATGCCACAATATGATCTATTGCCTTCTGTCTCTAGAAATACATAGAATTGGTTAAAATACGACAGACTATATCAACTGCTGAAGTTGTTATCATTTTCTGTTCTGAGGGGACTACATTTTGCATCATAACTTTACAAATCTCTTAACATCAAAATGAGAAACACTTGTGTCCAACTTTTCATGTTTTACATGCAAAATGGATATTTCATCCTATGAAAATGTTACAACCATTCAATGGCAAGACAGCAACTCACGAAACAAAAATATCTAATCATCTCGAAAATAAACAATCAACTTCAGTGTCAGCATGCTTGAGACGTTCAGATGACACAAAGCATTGCTTTCTATGTCTAAAAATTCAAACAAAATCCAAATCCAATGAATTCACATCAATATGAGACACTTTTTTCAAAAATTGTCCACAAAGTTCATGCAGCCGC
This sequence comes from Notospermus geniculatus, assembly GCA_002633025.1. Taxonomy (NCBI): domain Eukaryota; kingdom Metazoa; phylum Nemertea; class Pilidiophora; order Heteronemertea; family Lineidae; genus Notospermus; species Notospermus geniculatus. Next base: position 41,062 of record NMRB01000054.1, read on the forward strand.
AACTGAAATACCACCAATCCAACAGTTTCTGATGTAAACATGGCAGCGTTTAATGCAATGTACAGAGTCAGTTGCCTACACATATCATATACAATCCCTGAGGTCGTCTAAGAAGTGGTCTTGTCCTTTCCTTCATCATGATCATGAGCATGCTTCTCAGTCGAATGTTGCTTATGCCACCTAAGATTTTGCCTGGATAGGGTATCGCCCCAGCCTTGTTCCCGTTTACCAGCCCAGATCATGGTTCCACAACCTATCAGGGTGGCCAGGGCCATGCCAATGTTGAGACGGATCCTGAACCATTCCTTCGCCTTCTTCAACTTCTGATATCTGAAAACAGACACAAGATGTTTTAGATAATATGGAATGTCTGACAGTGGCGAATCCAGGAGTTGCCGAATGGGGGGGGGGATGAGCGCCAGAGGCGTGAAGAAAATTTTTTGGTAAAAGTGCCGGAAATGCAATTTCCTGGCACCTGGGAAGGCCAAACTGAACTTTCTTTTTACTGAAAATCAGGGGTCTGAAGGAACCAGAAGAAAACTTTTTGCTGCTCGGCGGCTGAACGGGCCGGGGGGGGGGGGGGCACCGGGCCCCCCCTTTGATCTGCCACTGTCTGACCCTGGCTTAAAAATTTTTTTCTCTTTCTACTAAACAAGCAAGGTTTTACTTTAGTGTACATTGTACCACCATGACTACAAGACAAGGCTTCGGATGGGAACGAACCTGTGAGACTTCAACTGCATGTTTTGTTTGATTTGTAGCTGTCAGCCTACTTGTTATGATTGTTGCAGTCATAGTGCAGAATGCCAAGGAGTGCATTGAAGTGAAGAGCCTTTGACCTGGGGGCTGTCTTCAAGAATAGTGTGGTACCTGATCTAAATTCATCTGTACACAAATATGACTCCTGGCATTTACTTGTTCAAACAGGACATCAGTTTTTGTACTTCCAGGAAGACAAATGGTCTACGCAATCAACAATCAGCGATCAGACATGAACTATGCTAGGGATGATTTATGTCTTTGTACTCGCTTCCATGCGCCATGTTTTTCAGGCGATTAACATGTAATTCAAGTCGACCGTTTCCAGTGAGTGGCAGTTGCACGTGTAGGCCTTCTTTCTGGTCCTATATCTGATTGTTTTAGGATATTTGTTCAGGTTTACGTAATTACAAAGTGTCCCAGGGGGAATGATTCCCTTTTTCATCCTTTGAAGCAATTAGGACTGCATACATGAGGAGAAGACTATTCATTAGTGAGTTTATGCAACGGCCTAGGATTCCTCCCATTACCATCACTGAAGCCAACTTGAACAATAGGTGAATGATCGCTGAACGCTGTTGCCGTAGGCCCAACCGGGCTGTTACGAAAATGCACTATTATTGAACCTGATACTCATAGGCCTAACTTCTTCCACAAGTCTACTTGGAATCCTGGATGCTCCACAGAAACTCTCAAATTCAGAATCAACCTGAGTTTATCAGTGAGAAGTATCCTGAGACACGTACGAGACTTTTTCTGGCACTTCATCCAGATGTTTATACATGTTGCTCATCACTAGGATCCTCTTTTGAAACGGTGACACCAGTACTCGGTTCACTGAAATCATAAAGGGTAAAACATCATATAATCATAAGCCCCGTTTACACTGAGCAAAAATAACCGATCTCGGACCGGTCCGAGATCGGATCGCCAAAAAAATAGCAAGTGTAAACGGGACAAGCGTGCCAGGATCGGTTCCAAATCGAACCGTGCCGAGACCACCAGTTGGAGGTGATCTCGGACCGGTCCGAGATCGGATCGGTTCGATAAACTGCTGTGTAAACGGTAACCGATCTCGGCTCGGTTGCTAAATTGTGTTCTGCACATGCGCGAATTATGAATGACGTCATTAGCGGGAATTTTTTAGTGATTTTCCATGGCGGCATCCATTTTGTTGTTGTTGTCGTTTGATTTTTCGTTTGGTTTTCGTACCTCCGATCGACTGAACTGACTGGAGAGCTCGAGGGACCCGCCAACTGGCTCGGTTCCACTGTGCCAGTGTAAACGGGTCAGATCGCCAGATGACGAACCGTGCCGGGACCGGTCCGAGCACGGATCGCTTTTTCCGTGACCAGTGTAAACGGGGCTATACAATATACCAACTTAGGCCAGATGCCGGCAGTGGTAATCTGCTGGCAAGAGAGAGACATGAAACTGCAGCAAACCCACACTGCAGCAGATATCATTATTTAAGAATCCACACCATGACTTCACATGCTGTACCCCTACTACTCCCAGTCCATGTAGAGCAAGCCAATCATGGAACTTGGAGACACGCAGCAGACGGCTGTAGCAAAGGGAAGGAAAACATCAACAAGCCATCCATCCATTTGGATTTCCTGACGCAGGCAGAGAAGCCATGTCAATAGGAGCAGTCAGCCGCGCATATTGCCAACAGATGGCAGCAAAGTCTTAGCGGACCAATGTACAGGAAAATCTACGTGATTGCTGCTCGATCGATAATGACTGGGTCCGCTAGATGCATTGAATTGGGCCGTAGTGACACCTAGTGGTCAACTCGCTGACAGCTCCTATTNGGGTCGTCTGACCTAGGGGTATATATGTACCAAGTTTCAGGTCAATAGCTCCAGCGGTTACGAAACGTGCCCTGCTAACGGACAACGACGACGACGACGACGACGGACGACGACGGACGCACAACCATTGTATAAGCTCACCACGGTGAGCTAAAAATGCTCTTTAAGGTTTTTGCTAATGATTGCGCTACAAAAACTGTTCTACCTGGTGATGGTAGTTTGGGTCTGATAATGCAAGTCATGTTGGGTATCAGAGAACAGCTGAAGGTATTCTCAGCGAGAATTTGACTTTGTGTATCTTAACCACAGGGTGGTTATTGGCACTTAGTGTGCTAAACAGAATCGTCCTATGAAGTCAAAAGGTAATCTGTACACATTCAGCAAGAAAAGTATTGGCCAGACACTTCTCATGAGACAGGACCGAAATGGGAGTATCATGTGGGCTACGTCCCAAATCAACAGGTATCAACATCATCTGACCCTTCAGCCAGGAAACTATGGAATCATCGATGGCAGCTGCCGACAATATATCATTCTAAGAGAGATCCCTAAATGCCCATATTTCCATATTGATATTTGGCCTTTATTCATTCACGGCATGAATATAGGCCTACCGGTATCTTGAGAAATTCACTTGCAGCCAATGATTTGAGATTGATTGACTGAAGCAAAATTAGGCCAAAAGTTTTCTGAACAACACAATTAAAGCCTTCTGCAAAACTCATGATTTTCTGCACCAACATACACAGAATCTAACAAAACACACCAAACCCAGACACCAAACTGGCTTATGAGATAGCCCCCAACCTGAACTTTTCATACTGGTACATTATGCTGATGGCAGTATTCTGCGTTCAAGCATGTCAAGGGCAGTCTGCTGAAATCCATGGACAGCGTGTACACAATTCAACAGCTGATGCCTGAGTGATGGGGAGTATGCAATTGGACTCATCATCAATATTCTGCTGCTCACGTGACTTTTGTTGACAAAAATCTACATTAGAGTGTGATACAGTCATCACAGCTGGGTAAAACGCGAAATTCCCCATCCGCTATTCTCGGATTGTTATTGTAATTGTAAACGATTCAAGCTAAAAAACATCCATCAATTTCGAGAAAAAAGTCTGCGCTAAAGTACATTGGCAGAAAGGTCGCAAGGATTATGTTGATTGTCATGAAAACACAACAACCACGGCCAATGGAAAAGATAGGGTGTTTTTAATGCCACAAGCTATGAAACTCTGTTTAGTGGCCTAAAAGATACATGTTATTCCCATGGCAATGCCACGACACAAGCCCTGGGATTCCTATTGATGCGAATTTGAGACAGTTTCTATAGCAACATTGTGAAAAAAGGATGAGATACTGAACAAGCTTCGAAGTTCACTGACACGTCTGATGTTATGGTCTTTATACATCAGAAGACCCAGTCAATGAATATTACACATTAGAGGCAGAGGGAGAGGGAAGTGGTTCTGGTCTATTGATTGCTTGCAGCCCTTCAACCCTATATCACATCACAAGACAAGGGAACGACATCATATGTCATAATGGGGGATTCTAATATCAGGGCCTTAGAAACTGTCTTTTGTTCCAATTGTGTGCATTTACATTACAAATATTACAGTACACATAATTTGAATCAGTCTCTAGACTGGAGTCTATCCATGGGCATAATTTTGTCATCAACTGTAAATTGAGTCCCATCAAATTGATTGTGGAGGTTGATATTTTCTAGACCATGTCACTCAAATCAGCTGGTTACCTTCAGCAAATGTCAGACTTGTCAGAAAATGGGTCAGCTTGTCAAGCCTTGACTGCAAGAGGCTGGCAAATACTTGCTTCCTGGAAAGAACGGGCAGTATAAAGTGCAGGATTCTCCACTAGTGTAACAGAACAGGCGCGGCACCCGTTCTAAAACGCAGGATTGATCTCAGCACCCGGTCTAAAAATCCGCCGCCCGGTCAAAAAAACTGCCGCCCGGTCAAAATTATTCACTTTAAATAACACTGAGGTTTTCCAAGCACCGACGGGAGCTAGATTTGCATTCTGAAATGCTGGGAAATTGCATTTCAGGGCTTCTAGATATCAAATATTTCTGGGGGAGGCCCCCAGACCCCCCTGAGGATGCGCGTGCGACAGCGGCTTCCGATATCAGTAATCGTGTGACGTNAATGAATTCAAATGTCCGTAACTTTTGTTCTAGTTGAGATAATTCAATAATTCTTTCTGTTCTGTACAATTTGGAATCTTGGCTTAAAGATCAGGTACATTGGAAGTCATTTCATGATGTTTCAAATTTTGCTCCTGATGTTAACCTCTGCGTGGCCTGACCCCTTAGAAACAGTCTTTTGTTCCAATTGTGTGCATAAATTACATTACCGTACAAACATTACAGTACACATAATTTGAATCAGTCTCTAGACTGGAGTCTATCCATGGGCATAATTTTGTCATCAACTGTAAATTGAGTCCCATCAAATTGATTGTGGAGGTTGATATTTTCTAGACCATGTCACTCAAATCAGCTGGTTACCTTCAGCAAATGTCAGACTTGTCAGAAAATGGGTCAGCTTGTCAAGCCTTGACTGCAAGAGGCTGGCAAATACTTGCTTCCTGGAAAGAACGGGCAGTATAAAGTCCGCAGGGTTCTCCACTAGTGTAACAGAACAGGCGCGGCACCCGTTCTAAAACGCAGGATTGATCTCAGCACCCGGTCTAAAAATCCGCCGCCCGGTCAAAAAAACTGCCGCCCGGTCAAAATTATTCGCTTTAAATAACACTGAGGTTTTCCAAGCACCGACGGGAGCTAGATTTGCATTCTGAAATGCTGGGAAATTGCATTTCAGGGCTTCTAGATATCAAATATTTCTGGGGGAGGCCCCCAGACCCCCCTGAGGATGCGCGTGCGACAGCGGCTTCCGATATCAGTAATCGTGTGACGTCACCAGCACCCGGTCTGTTTCAAACCCAGTGGAGAACCCTGAAGTGGGAGTGAAAAAGCCACATTTATCTTGGTAGCAGCAGGAGATGACATCGACAAGGACAGGAGAGAAAATGCAGTCAATGCAACAATGCCACATCTGAGGTTGTTCAAGGACCGTACATCTCAAAGCAATGAGGGGAGCTGAGGCAGGCTGACACTGACAGAGAGTTCAAGTAAGGCTATGACCTCATTCAGCAATATTTGAAAAGGAGATCCAAAATCCCCTTGTTGGCCGACTGGATGGAGTGGCGTTGTTCTGAAGAGGGTTGACACTGTTGTTCTGCAAGGCTCACTCGCTGTCATTGAACTGGAGTGAGCTTACAGACGACAACAACACATGTGATGTGGCAATGACCTCAAAATTGGGTCACGTCAACAGACGAAAGGACAGGTTGCATACATTCAATCTCAATGACAAGTCAGGTTTGGCCATGTTGGAAGCAAAATGTGTTGTCCAAACAGGAGTAGGTGTTACTGGTCTGTGACTGAGTTGGTCAGTAGATTGGGTCACTGCCTGGTTGCAAAATATTGATGTATTGGAGTGAACAGATGGCCTTATAAAACTCACACGTTGCATCTTTATGGGTGAGCAGACAAGAGGCGGAAGACCTCGAGCTCAAGATGGCCACTTCACAGCCATTCTGATCAGCAAACATGTTCATCTGTTTGTAAATAAGACAGAGTTCCATAACACTCATTTCGATAAAAGCAAAGTAATTGATTATATTGATCACAGAAAAATGGAAGTAAACATACCATCCAGACTATGCCCATGTGTTTACATTGTGTTCATTCATTCAACTCAGTAGTTCCGGCTTTTCTGAAGATGGCACACATTATAATGTGTATTCGAATATCAGGTCAATGTCTCTGGCCATGAATCGCCTGAGGCCTACAATGTTTTGAAAATGCTGAACGCACCCCAGAGTGGGCAACTTGTGCATGATGATGTCTGCAAGTACATGTACATGTACAACTTCCGATTCCACTTTCCAAGTTGTTCATGGCAACAAGCTGACTTCCAGTCCTTTGGAAGTACCCGAGTGATAATTGTTTTGCAGTACCTATCCCAAGAAAAAAGCAGAACACCCAACACAGCGACACTGGCTACGCTTCATTCGACATCCAGGGACAAAGGACTCAGAAGCTTGGAAAAAACCACGTCAACACATCTCCTAGACTACCACTCAGTCAATCAATTCTTGAACATCAGCTGGGTCGATTGGACTGTGTACAGACTGAATAGTGAATGGACTCATTGAGACAAAAAAGTCTCTAGTTTCTGGTTCCACTGGGTGGAACTCCCAGTCAGAGTGGGACACTGACAATAACCACCATAATCAACTCAGTAACAGCTTGCCTAGCTGTCAATCATGTCAACTCTGAGGTCAAGTGTACAATTGAAATGAGATGAAAACTTGGGTTCCGGGCATTCGCCATTGTCGGGCGATACATTGGACAAAAGGCAGGTTTTACATGCAATTTTCAAGCCAAATTTCAGACAGTCAGGTTTGTTTTTGGAAGTGTCCTCTCAGTCAAATGATCAACACCTCAAGCAATTCATTTCAACCAAGACCAGGTCACCCTTTCCCAGGGTTTAACACATGTAGCATTGATTAACCGAGTTGTGGAACTATTGGCATCTTATCTAGTTTACAATGAATTATCTTATCGAAAATCCTGAAAAAATGAATGAATATCATTGGATTTCCTGCAATTTCTTATCGAGTACATCCTAGTCAGATCTAAGTTGGTGTTAGCTGTGTCTATTAACTGTATCTAATGGTGTGCACTTCCCTACCATGTGACAATGTAATTTTGCATGATGAAATCTAATATTAAAATTCATCATCAATTTAAAACGACAATGCTGAAGCTATCTTACAAGCAGGCTACGAGTGCACCAGTGTGCCACTACACCCAGAATAAGTATTACAATTGATTTATTTACAACTTAGAACTGTTATTTCAGTACATGTATTAGAATAAACCAAAGTTACAGTTCTACTCTTCTGTTCTTCAAAGTTGTAAACCAGGGGTCAATCAAAGATACTCACTTCCAGGACTAAGATCATGGATCATGTCGTCTAAAACAGAGAATGACTGATAAAGAGAAATCAAAGCAATCATATATGGTTGGAAATTCTAGCATTTCCCTGCAGAAGCTCATTGTAACCATGGTCACAAGGTAACATATGGTTACACTGTATATAATACTACGGCATTTTTGCATTATCCCCCCACCCCATCAACACTGTTACTAACCCTAACAATAGCCCTAAGACTGTTCCTGACTCTAACAATAGCCCTTAACACTGACCCTGTGGTGGGGAGGGATTAGGCCTAGCCTATGCAGTTAGCCTAGGCCAGCCAGGAATTCTTCTGGTCAAAATGGTCAGCCTGGGTGATTTTAAAGTTGTTTGTAAACACCAGTGTTAACATCATGATCATGGTTAGGCCTAACACCAACTTAAACACAGTGGTCAGTGGGAATCCAACCAATCCAATGATGATGTCAACACTCCCTCTGGCCTCTGCTCTGGTCCAATCACATGAACGATTTACAAAGAGGCCCTAGGCCTATGCTGTGTTGCCGACATGGCCAGATGGCTGATGACATGGAATGGTGAATGGATGAGGTTGCGCTGAACAACAACACAACACCGTCCCAGATGACCTCATTTTTCCCAGGCCATGCGTGCACTGTACATTGTGTGTACAAATCTACACAACGTCACAATACTCACTCTTGACGTCAGACGCTGAGGATTCTGTGATTTCAGCCATCCCTCGCATCCCTGGCCTTGAGATCGCAGTGGTCTGTCTCTGCGCAATCAAAGGGCCTGAAATTCCTCTATTTGCCACTCTGACACCAGTGGCAGTCCTAAGCAAGGCATCCCGTGCTGCAAACATTTTGGTGAAGCGCGTTTGAAAGCGGGAATTCGACTGCTATCCTGACAAAAATGATGATTTAGGTCAATTTGCGATAGTGACGCCACCAACGGTGACGCCAGTAACTAAACACCAGACAGAACAATTCCGGTAGATGGCAGCAGCAGCAGGCGGTGCCGCCCGCCCAACGCGAATTTTCGTTTGTCTTCGTGGTTGTGACGCGAGGCATTCTGCAGGCGAGGCGTTGGGAGTAACTATCACGACATATTATTTGAGCAGTTTTATACCCAAAACATTGTCAACATGAACACGAGCCATGTTGGATGGACCTTCAAATCAATGTGAAGCTTCACTAGGCCTACTAAACATGATTAAAAACCTGTGCCCCAAAAGACCAATTTTGCATTCCTCCCGTTATTATCAGTGTCCAAGTCATTTTACGTAATTTTACACTCAAATATACGATTTGTATTCATAAGATGAATGAAAGAATTGAATTGTCCATGGTCCTGAAGCGCTTTTTTTAGTGCTTTTGCCACAGTGACGCACCCGATGGGTCATGGGTTCCGGAAACGGGCGACGGATTTGAAGAAAAAGGTTCGGTACTCAGAGCAGCACATAGGTGGCAAGCTGTTGATCTAGGCCTACAACACATTGTGACATGAAACCTGACAATATTGGGCAGGTCTTTGGACGACTCTTGCCCTCGTGCTAGATTTCTGACGATAATTAGCCGGATTTCACCAGACCACGCCGCGTACAACTTGAGTTCATGCGAGCTGGGAACATCAAATAAAAGGCCTAAGTGCCATAAGCATGTTAAAAACTTGCCAAATCAACATATCAGGGTGAGGTATGTTGTTCTTACTAATACGTGACGGATGCGCACTGGAGAAATGTGCTGGAAGGGAACATCGTAAATTCATTGGTCTGTTGTGTCAACATCCATGATTTAAATAACCTCTGCCACTCCATTCTTGGTTTTCGTAGCCCCGGGCAATAGTTATGCGTAATTTCAGTTGGTTTCCAGGAGAAGCCCCCCCCCCGCCCATCCGTTTTGGGGGATTCGGAAGTAGTCAAGCCTACATTTGTCTAAATCTGAGACAATCATGCCTAGACATTTGTCTAAATCTGAGACGCGATGAGCAGAAGATCATTCCAGTGAAAGCAGACGACAGCGCACTTTGGGCGAATCACCAACTCGCTTTTAAATATTTTGGAAGTTGACTTCCTATCATGTTATCATTTTGTGTGCTTTTAAAATGGCAGCATAAGTGCAATCACTTGGAAAGTCACGGCTATAACTTGGTACGGCGAGTTTTCGGAAAGGTTACATGCAGCATCGTCTAGGTAACTCTCACGACCAGACTTGGCCTTTAAGAGTCCTCTTGAAAATACATCTGATAAAAAAGTGCACCACAGTGACATCCCATGGGAACCGGGAGCTTGTTATGATTTGATAACCATGTCGTCCCCTGTCGCATACCTGAGATGAAGAATTTTGTATGTCTACGCCCGCGCGAAACTCAAACATCATATTGCCATGGCCTGGGGGTAAATAAATACGATTAAAAGGATCACTAAGTATTCATTGCAGTGATTACTTCTCACTCTGGTCAGATTAGGGTGTGGACGGCAGAATTTCGCGGTTCAGGATTTTCGATTTTGTGGATTTTCATTTCACAAAAGATTTTTAGAGGTAAGTTTCAATTTCATCATCATTTCTATTTTGAAAGACAAATCACAAATAATTTTGGATTATCGGTGTAGGGTCAGGTAGGACAATGCTGATTTACGTAATTGTTAACATTTCCTATTACTTTGGATGTGCTGGTTTAAAAGTGAGTCAAAGCATGTGTAGAGTACGAGAGATATTAGCCTTCTTTGGTTACTCGGGTCTGGCAAATATCGTGTAGGCCCTTGACAACAAAATAGCCAACACAACTTTATCCATATCAAGTTAAACACGAAATTAGCTTTCACATAAAGAGACGTTTTCGTTACCAAGACAATTTTTCCTGGGAATAGTTTTCATATGCTGCGTTCACACCTATTGCGAATCGAAATCGGTTTCCGTAAATCGAAATACGGAAATCGATTTGGTTACGTCGGGTCGGGTCACACTACAACTAAACCGATTTCGATTCGAAACAAAACGCGTCACACTCAACCCGAAATAAACTACGTCATGACGTTAGGCCTACATTGAACATGTTGAATGTATACTGTGCAGTATAACTATTTCGATTTGGCTAATGCGAATCGAAACCGATTCAAATACCGGTTTGGTTAAATCGGTATAAAAGTGATCTATTTCGAATTGAGTGTGACGCGTTATATCGGAATAAGCCTTTATTGCGAATTCGATTCGATATAAAACCCTAGTGTGAACACGGCAATAGGTCCACACACCTAACTCACTTGGATTTCGACAAATTCCTAAAGAAGAAAAGCTGGCGTGTTTCGCACCTCCTTTTCACTCGACTGGAAACTTAAACGTTTTTCCTCCTTTACTTGCAGAATGGACTAAAATCCCTGGCATCTTCTGATCTGAATCGACCACAGCGCATCAAGTTGTCTTCTAAAGCATCAGGATGGCAGAAAAGCAGACGAAAATAGATGACGGGTGTGTCGAAATGGTGGAAGTAAATGACGACCGAAACGGCTTCACGTCGGGACAGAATGGCAATGGTGACGTCACTACTGACGCTGCGGCAAACGGAAGATCAGGAGGATTCAAGGGGGTGCGAATCAAGCCCGGGCAAGAGGAACAACTCTGGCATCAAAAAGAGGAGCTGAAGGCGCCCAAACCCGAGACAGACGACCTTGTGAGAATAAAGAAGAGGAAACTGGTTAGAAGCAGACGAGCAATATTTGAGAATGGATCACGTGATGATGACGATGAGGCAAACTACGTCAGACCCAGAGAAGACACGAAGCATCATGGATTACCAGAAGGTGTAAGTGACGGACAACAACAGGTGGATACAGAACAGTTGGAACGAAAGGCTGCTGAAGGAACTGGGTCTGATTTCAGCACAACTGCAGGAGGCCCTGGATTTGTGTCAAAGCAAGTCAGTGAAGCTAGCGAGGGTGGAAATACCGTTGACCAGAGTGAAACCGAACATCATGGGAATTGTGCTGACGAATCGAGTCCTGAACCTGGCTCCATTGTTACAGACGTATCGCTTGAAGACAACGTAGGAAAATTTGAGGAGTTGTTGGAAGATTTTGAGGGAGTAAGAATAACAGGCGACAAATCCGATGCTGGTTCCCTGGAGAAGCTTGAGGAGGGTGCTTGCGATGGCCAACCAGATGGACACGCGGGTTGTCCGAATGGGAAGTGTTGGGACAAAGAAGGGACTGGTGTCGATAAGAAATCAGTTACTGGCGAGGAAGATGGCGTGAAACGGAGCCAGGCAGGACGTGGATTCAATTAATCAGGCTCCGTCAGAAGTGGGAATTGTCGGAAACAGTGGATCGGTGAAGTTGGAGGGTCATCATGATGAGACTAGTGGGGAGGACAAACCCGAGGTAAAAGAGACAAGTGAAATCACTACCAAAGAGGAGACGAAGGAGACGTCAAAAACGACAACAACGGATGAGAAGGTCTCCAAGGAGTTTGCGGCCGATGAGCTTGCTGAGGGGCGGCCGAGGATCGAGAAAACTCACGTCGTTAAAACGGAGGACAGAAAGGAGAAGGTTAAGAAGGTGAGGCGTGAGGAGAGCAGGGAGAGAATGTCTGATACTGAGAGAGAGGTGACCAAGACGAGATCCACTGAAGACATCAGGGACGTCCATAAGGTGACTGAGCAGGAGCATCGGCGAGAATCCTCCAGGCCAAGACAGAGGTCGTCTGATGAGCAAGATGTCGGAGAATGTGTTGACATGTCGTCCGTGGTAGATGAGGCCAGGACAGCGAACAGGGACGAGTCTGATGAAGAAGGCGTTAGACGACGTGATGATATCCCACCCACGGCTATCGTCATAGCCGATGAAGGGCAATATCAAGAAGTAGAGGCCACAACTGATGTTACACTAGAGAATGATGTATCAACAGATGATGAGCGTCAGCAAGAAGAAGAGGCCACAAGTAGGCCTACATCTGCTGAACCAGCTACTGACGTCACAGCTTTTGATGAGCGAGAGCAAGAAGCAGAGGCCACAGCTGATGATAAACCAGAGGCTGATGTCACAAGTGATGATGAGCGACAGCAAGAACTAGAGGCCGCAGCTGATGATAAACCAGAGGCTGATGTCACAACTGATGATGAGCGACAGCAAGAAGTAGAGGCCACAGCGGATGATAAACACGAATATGATGTCACAGCCGAACGAGAGCCAGAAGCAGAGGCCACAATGTGACAGAGCACATGGTCCCTAGGCAAAATTTGACTGCCTGGAATAGTGTCTATCATTATCCGTTTCCCCAAAGTTTAAAAACTGAAGGTTTTCAAAGGTTGACTGAACTTTAGAAATTCTAATCTGGATTGTAGGTGTAGGCCTACCTGGGTCAAACTGTGCACCCCCCCCCCGCCCAGCGCATTCAGTATGGATGTGTTTTTTTCCATCCCAGACTATGATGTTGGTTTTGGACTTTTTACATAATAACTAAATGATATGTTACATCAGTACTCATTCAATTTCTACCTTTTGGACACAAAATTAAGTCCAACATTCATGAATTGCAATTTTGTTGCATTTTCGTGTCTGGTTTTATACCCATTATTCAAGATGAAATAAGGAATAAATTATTAGTAGAAAACAGGTAACTCTGTCTCTGATCTTTTAGCCTGTTAACTGTAGAACACAACGCAAAAAAACAGGTTACATTTGGACAAATATCAAATGAATTATGCTCATTTTACTGAAAGACGTCTGTTTTGAGAAAACGGCAAAAACGTTTCTTAATTCTAATGGTTTTTCTATTAATACGAGCATGAAAATGTGGTGTTTTACAGAAAAATAAACAACCTGGCTAAGTTTGCATGATGTTTTCAGGTGCAGCTAATGTACCTACATGACATATGAAAAAATAAAAAAATCGGTATTTTTGACCATGCAACGCAAAAATGGACCAGCTCATGACGCGTGACCACAATTGATTTATTTACAACTTAGAACTGTTATTTCAGTACATGTATTAGAATAAACCAAAGTTACAGTTCTACTCTTCTGTTCTTCAAAGTTATAAACCAGGGGTCAATCAAAGATACTCACTTCCAGGACTAAGATCATGGATGTCGTCTAAAACAGAGAATGACTGATAAAGAGAAATCAAAGCAACATTCTTTTATTGCATGGTAGGCCTACTACTTGTACTTTTTTATTTTCTGTCATGACACATCTGCCTGCACTCTGTGGAGATGTAGGACACATGTCAACATCAAGATGAGGGATGAGAACAAGCAGCACATGCCCAGCCAAGCATCCCGCTGATGTCCCCCCCCCCCCCACATCTGCATCCCGTGGTGGCTGTGGGTGTGATGCACATTAGGCCACTGAAACTAGATTATAAGGTTCTCGTCAACCAATTTCCAAAAATCAGTGAGGGAATTTCGTCAACTTTCATCTTTCATCCACCACGTGCCATGACAATCAGACAATAGTGTTCAGAACGAGGCTTCTGCCCTCTGACACATCGTCAGAAAATCGATATCAACAACCCGGATACCACAGAACCATATCATGCACACTGAATGCATGCCCAGGATCTGGTAAACAACACCTGGAAGTGAGGTAGGCGGGATTCCCCGAGCAAGCTCGATCACGGCAGACGGCTTTTCACTCACCCAGACGCCGCGCGCTGGAGAGTCGATGTAAAGATCGTCGGCAAGGAGATAAGAATTTTTGGCGCGGATTTTTTATAAAAGATGAACGATGAACTTTTTTGATGCGGAGCCAAAATCGCATGCGGGCGGTGACGAGAACCTTATCATCTAGTTTCAGTGGCCTTATGGGAATTCGGCATTTTTGCAATATCCCCCACCATCAACACTGTTCCTAACCCTAACAATAGCCCTAAGACTGTTCTTGACCCTAACAATAGCCCTTAACACTGACCCTGTGGTGGGGGATTAGGCCTAGCCTATGCAGTTAGCCTAGGCCAGCCAGGAATTCTTCTGGTCAAAATGGTCAGCCTGGGTGATTTTAAAGTTGTTTGTAAACACCAGTGTTAACATCATCATGATCATGGTTAACACCAACTTAAAAACAGTGGGAATCCAACCAATCCAATATGATGATGATGTCAACACTCCCTCTGGTCCAATGACATGAACGATTTACAAAGAGGCCCTAGGCCTATGCTGTGTTGCCGACATGGCCAGATGGCTGATGACATGGAATGGTGAATGGATGAGGTTGCGCTGAACAACAACAAAACACCGTCCCAGATGACCTCATTTTTCCCAGGCCATGCGTGCACTGTACATTGTCTGTACAAATGTACACAATACTCACTCTTGACGTCAGACGCTGAGGATTCTGTGATTTCAGCCATCCCTCGCATCCCTGGCCTTGAGATCGCAGTGGTCTGTCTCTGCGCAATCAAAGGGCCTGAAATCCCTCTATTTGCCACTCTGACACCAGTGGCAGTCCTAAGCAAGGCATCCCGTGCTGCAAACATTTTGCTGAAGCGCGTTTGAAAGCGGGAATTCGACTGTTTATCCTGACAAAATGCATGAAATGATTGAGGACAATTTGCGATAGTGGCGCCACCAACGGTGACGCCTGTAACTAAACACCAGACAGAATAATTCCGGTAGATGGCAGCAGCAGGCGGTCCCGCCCAACGCGAATTTTCGTTTGTCTTCGTGGTTGTGACGAGGCATTCTGCAGGCGTTGGGAGTAACAATCACGACATTTTATTTGAGCAGTTTACAAAAAACATATATTTGAGCAGTTTACAAAAAACATTGTCAACATGAACATGAGCCATGTTGGATGAACCTTCATATCGCTGTGAAGCATGTACCAGGCCTACTACTTAGGCTATTACTAGTCTAAGGCCTACTAAACATGATTTAAAAAACCTATGGCCTAAACGACCAATGTTACATTCCTTCAGCGTCCAAGCCATTCTACGTGGCGGTAATTTTACACTCAAATATATGATTTGTATTCATGGGATGAATGAAGGGACTGAATTGTCCATGGTCCTGAAGCGCTTGTTTAGCGCTTTTGCCACAGTGACGCACCCCGCCGACGGATCATGTGTTCCGGAAACGGACGATTTGAAGAAAAAAGGTTATGAGACATTAGAGCAGCACATAGGTGGCTAGTTGTTCATATACAACACTGTGACATAAAACCTAATGATAGCCATACGAATTGGCCAGGCATCTCTTGTCTTCATGGTATTTCTGACGATAATTAGTCGGATTTCACCAGACCACGCAGGTACAAGTTCATGCGAGCTGGGAACATCAAATAAAAGGCCTAAGTGCCATAAGCATGTTAAAAACTTGCCAAATCAACATATCAGGGTGAGGTATGTTGTTCTTACTAATATGTGACGGATGCGCACTGGAGAAATGTGCTGGAAGGGAACATCGTAAATTCATTGGTCTGTTGTGTCAACATCCATGATTTAAATAACCTCTGCCACTCCATTCTTGGTTTTCATAGCAGTATATAGGCTCTGAAGGGGGTCAGATGGAAGACTAGAAAATCGCTACTGCGGTGGTCAAAACACTAAAATTTTAGCACTTTTTCAAGGAAACTTGAAAAAGTGCTAAAATTTTAGTGTTTTGACCACCGCAGTAGCGATTTTCTAGTCTTCCATCTGACCCCCTTCAGAGCCTATATACTCATAGCCCCAGGCAAGAATTATGCGTAATTTGGTTTCCAAGAGAAGCCCCTCCCCGCACATCCATTTTGCATGTTTTGGGGGATTCGGAAACAGTCAAGCCTACATTTGTCTAAATCTGAGACAGTCATGCCTACATTTGTCTAAATCTGAGACAGTCATGCCTATATTTGTCTAAATCTGAGACAGTCATGCCTACATTTGTCTAAATCTGAGACAGTCATGCCTACATTTGTCAAAATGTGAGACAGTCATGCCTACATTTCTCTAAATCTGAGACAGTCATGCCAACATTTGTCTAAATCTGAGACAGTCATGCCTACATTTCTCTAAATCTGAGACAGTCATGCCTACATTTCTCTAAATCTGAGACAGTCATGCCTACATTTCTCTAAATCTGAGACAGTCAAGCCTACATTTCTCTAAATCTGAGACGCGATGAGCAGAAGACCATTCCAGTGAGAGCAGACGACAACGCACTTTGGGCGAATCACCAACTCGCTTTTAAAATGGCGGCATAGGACTAAGTGCAATCACTTCGAAAGTCACGGCTATACCTTGGTACCGGCGGTGAATTTTCGAAAAAGGTTACTTTCAGCATCGTATAGGCCGGGCGTCTGGGTTACTCTCACGACCAGACTTGGCCTTTAAGAGTCCTCTTGAAAATACATCTGATAAAAAAGTGCACCACAGTGACATCCCATGGGAACCGGGAGCTTGTTATGATTTGATAACCATGTCGTCCCCTGTCGCATACCGGAGATGAAGAATTTTGTATGTCTACGCCCGCGCGAAACTCAAACATCATATTGCCACGGCCTGGGGGTAAATAAATACGATTAAAAGGATCACTAAGTATTCATTGCAGTGATTACTTCTCACTCTGGTCAGATTAGGGTGTGGACGGCAGAATTTCGCTGTCCAGGATTTTCGATTTTGTGGATTATCATTTCACAAAAGATTTTTAGAGGTAAGTTTCAATTTCATCATCATTTCTATTTTGAAAGACAAATCACAAATAATTTTGGATTATCGGTGTAGGGTCAGGTAGGACAATGATAATTTACGTAATTGTTAACATTTCCTATTACTTTGGATGTGCTGGTTTAAAAGTGAGTCAAAGCATGTGTAGAGTACGATAGATATTAGCCTTCTTTAGTTACTCCGGTCTGGCAAATATCGTGTAGGCCCTTGAAAACAAAATAGGCCAACACAACTTTATCCATATCAACACGAAATTAGCTTTCACATAAAGAGACGTTTTCGTTACCAAGACAATTTTTCCTGGGAATAGTTTTCATAGGTCCACACAGCTAACTTGGATTTCGACAGATTCCTAAAGAAGAAAAGCTGGCGTGTTTCGCACCTCCTTTTCACTCGACTGGAAACTTAAACGTTTTTCCTCCTTTACTTGCAGAATGGACTAAATCCCTGACATCTTCTGATCTGAATCGACCACAGCGCATCAAATTGTCTTCTAAAGCATCAGGATGGCAGAAAAGCAGACGAAAATAGATGAGGGGTGTGTCGAAATGGTGGAAGTAGATGACGACCGAAACGGCTTCACGTCGGGACAGAATGGCAATGGTGACGTCACTACTGACGCTGCGGCAAACGGAGGATCAGGAGGATTCAAGGGGGTGCGAATCAACCCCGGACAAGAGGAACAACTCTGGCATCAACAAGAGGAGCTGAAGGCGCCCGAACCTGCGACAGACGACATTGTGAGAATAAAGAAGAGGAAACTGGTTAGAAGCAGACGAGCGTTATTTGAGAATGGATCACGTGATGATGACGATGAGGCAAACTACGTCAGACCCAGAGAAGACAGGAAGCATCATGGATTACCAGAAGGTGTAAGTGACGGACAACAACAGGTGGATACAGAACAGTTGGAACGAAAGGCTGCTGAAGGAACTGGGTATGATTTCAGCACAACTGCAGCAGGCCCTGGATTTGTGTCAAAGCAAGTCAGTGAAGCTAGCGAGGGTGGAAATACCGTTGACCAGAGTGAAACCGAACATCATGGGGATTGTGTTGACGAATCGAGTCTTGATCCTGGCGCTATTGTTACAGACGTATCGCTTGAACACAACATAGGAAAATTTGAGGAGTTGTTGGAAGATTTTGAGGGAGGAAGAATAACAGGCGACAAATCCGATGGTGGTTCCCTGGAGAAGCTTGAGGAGGGTGCTTGCGATGGCCAACCAGATGGACACGCGGGTTGTCCGAATGGGAAGTGTTGGGACAAAGAAGGGACTGGTGTCGATAAGAAATCAGTTACTGGCGAGGAAGATGGCGTGAACGGAGCCAGGCAGGACGTGGATTCAATTAATCAGGCTTCGTCAGAAGTGGGAATTGTCGGAAACAGTGGATCGGTGAAGTTGGAGGGTCATCATGATGAGACTAGTGGGGAGGACAAACCCAAGGTAAAAGAGACAAGTGAAGTCACTACCAAAGAGGAGACGAAGGAGACGACAAAAACGACAACAACGGATGAGAAGGTCTCCAAGGAGTTTGCGGCCGATGAGCTTGCTGAGGGGCGGCTGAGGATCGAGAAAACTCACGTCGTTAAAACGGAGGACAGAAAGGAGAAGGTAAAGAAGGTGAGGCGTGAAGAGAGCAGGGAGAGAATGTCTGATACTGAGAGAGAGGTGACCAAGACGAGATCCACTGAAGACATCAGGGACGTCCATAAGGTGACTGAGCAGGAGCATCGGCGAGAATCCTCCAGGCCAAGACAGAGGTCGTCTGGTGAGCAAGATGTCGGAGAATGTGTTGACATGTCGTCCGTGGTAGATGAGGCCAGGACAGCGAACAGGGACGAGTCTGATGAAGAAGGCGTTAGACGACGTGATGATATCCCACCCACGGCTATCGTCATAGCCGATGAAGGGCAATATCAAGAAGTAGAGGCCACAACTGATGTTACACTAGAGAATGATGTATCAACAGATGATGAGCGTCAGCAAGAAGAAGAGGCCACAAGTAGGCCTACATCTGCTGAACCAGCTACTGACGTCACAGCTTTTGATGAGCGAGAGCAAGAAGCAGAGGCCACAGCTGATGATAAACCAGAGGCTGATGTCACAAGTGATGATGAGCGACAGCAAGAACTAGAGGCCGCAGCTGATGATAAACCAGAGGCTGATGTCACAACTGATGATGAGCGACAGCAAGAAGTAGAGGCCACAGCGGATGATAAACACGAATATGATGTCACAGCCGAACGAGAGCCAGAAGCAGAGGCCACAGCTGATGATAAGCCAGATACTGATATCACAGCTGATTATAAGCGACAGCAAGAAGCAGAGGCCACAGCCGATAGTAAACCAGAGGCTGAGGTCATAGCTGATGATGAGCGACAGCAAGAAGCAGAGGCCACAGCTGATGATAAACCAGAGACTGATATCACTGCTGATGGTGAGCAACAGCAAGAAGTAGAGGACACAGTTGATGATAAACCAGAGACTGATGTCATAGTTGATGAAGAGCGACAGCAAGAACTAGAGGCCAAAGCTGATGATAAACCAGAGGCTGATGTCACAACTGATGATGAGCGACAGCAAGAACTAGAGGCCACTGCAGCTGATGATAAACCAGAGACTAATGTCACAACTGATGATGAGCGACAGCAAGAAGAGGCCACTGCAGCTGATGATAAACAAGAGACTAATGTCACAACTAATGATGAGCGACAGCAAGAACTAGAGGCCACTGCAGCTGATGATAAACCAGAGACTAATGTCACAACTGATGATGAGCGACAGCAAGCGGCAGAGGCCACAGCGGATGATAAACAAGAATCTGATGTCACAGCCGAGCGAGAGCCAGAAGCAGAGGCCACAGCTGATGATAAGTCAGATACTGATATCACAGCTGATGATAAGCGACAGCAAGAAGGAGAGGACACAGCCGATGGTAAACCAGAGGCTGAGGTCATAGCTGATGATGAGCGACAGCAAGAAGTAGAGGCCACAGCTGATGACAAACCAGAGACTGATGTCACAGCTGAAGATGAGCGACAGCAAGAAGCAGAGGCAACAGCTGATGATAAACCAGAGACTGATGTAATAGCTGATGACGAGCGACAGCAAAAAGCAGAGGCTATAGCTGATGATAAACCAGAGGGTGATGTCATTGCTGATAAAGAGCAACAGCAAGGAGTAGAGGCCACAGCTGATAAACCAGAGGGTGATGTCACAGCTATTGATGAGCAACAGCACGAAGCAGAGGCCGCAGCTGATGATAAACCAGAGGGTGATGTCACAATTGATGATGAGCGAGATCAAGGAGCGGCGACCACAGCTGATGATAAACCAGAGACTTTTATCACAGGTGACAATAAACAGCAACAAGACACACAGACCAAAGCTGAAATTGAGGTAGCTGCTGCTGACAAAACGGAGACTGAGGAAACTGCTGGTGATGAAACAGCGGCAGACACCAAAACAGAGACTGATGAGGCACTGCTGATGGACGCCAGTGCTGATATCAATCCAGAGAGAGTGACCGTCAGTGAGGACAAGCCAGATGGAGATTTCGTGACAGAGGTCGTACTACAGATAGAGGCCAGTGCTGACTGTAAACCAGTCACAGTGTCCTTCAGTGAAGACCAGTCAGAAGTTGAGGTCATGAGCAATGAAATACTACAGAAAGAGGCCAGTGCTGATAAACCAGAGACAGTGTCCTCCGGTGGTGACGAGCCAGAAGCAAATATCACGACTGATGATACACTACAGAAAGAGGCGAGTGCTGATGGTAAATCAAAGACCGTGGCCCTGGCTGAAGACAATCCAGATGCCAAGGTCGCATCCGATGATACACTGCACACAGAGATCAGTGTTGTTGGTGAACCAGATGCAGTAACTCTCGGTGCTGACAAGCCAGATGGAGAGTTCGTGTGTGATGACACACAACAGACAGAGGTCAATGTTAATGTTAAACCAGATGCAGTGACTGTCAATGTTGACAAACCAGTGACCATCACTGAAGATGCACCACAAACTGGACATGAAACTTACGCCAACGAGGAGGAATCTTTCAATCAAGGAGCATCAGAGTCGAGTGGCATGGAGATTATAGAAATGTCATCAAATCCAATCAACGTTTACCATCACATCGAAGATGGAGTGCTCCAGGTGGAATGTGCCGTAAAGGTTGCTAATGGTCATGAGCTTCCAGAAGACTTGACATTTGAAAGATGGAGTCAAAAAGGAAAGGTGGTTATGCGGGATGCTGAATGTCAGACTGATATCGTCCTTGGTGGAGACGACTGTGAGATCGTTGTCAGAGACCCACTCACAAAGCGAGAACAGATTGATAACGGGAGTGACAAAGTAGTTAACGTCAAGGCAAGTGACACTCACCTTGATGAAGAAAATGAAATAGCTGAAGTTGAAATCCAGGCTGCAAACGCTGAGGCTGAGGTCAAAAATGAAACAGCTAGAGTTGACGCCACAGAGGCAAGAGCTGATGTCGAGGTCAAAGATGATGTTGCAGCTGATGCTAAGACCGAAGATGAAACAGCCGTTGCTAATATTGAGGTCGAAATAGATGGGGCGGGTGCTAACGTTGAGGTCGAAGATGAAACAGCTGAAGTTGATGTTGAGTCCAAAGATGACAGAGTTGACGTTGAGGTCAAAGATGATGAGACAGCTGTTGAGTCCAAAGATAAAACAGCTGACCCTGAGTTCAAAGATGAAACGGCTGAAGCTGATATTGAGTCCAACGATGTTATAGCTGACGTTGAGGTCAATGATGATACAGTTGACGGTGAAGTTAAAGACGAGACAGTTGAAGCTGATGTTGAGCCCAAATATGAAATAGCTGACGTTGAGGTCGAGGATGAAGCAGCTGACTTCGAGGTCGAAAATGGAACAGAACCTGATGAGGACAAAGAGGAACGGGTTGGAAATGAGATCCTAGACAAAATAACTGACGGAGAGGCAGCTGAAGCTGAGGCCAAAGACGAAGTGATCGAAGATAAAACATGTAATGAAGATAGTTCTGACATCGAGACTCTGCAAGATGCCGAGTCCGAGGATGAGGTCTTGAAAAATGACGGAGCTGATGTCGGGTCCGTTGAGGTTGCTGCAGACGACGTCTTCTTGGGAAATGAGGAGAATGCGGTAACAGAGAAGAAAGAGGTTCGGCGAATAAGTACCACTGAGGAAATGAAAGAAGTCACTACAGTCATATCAAAGGGAGAGAGGAAGGAGACGATTTCGAATGGGGAAGGGGTGAGAGAGATACGCACCGTGTCGGAAATAGAAGAGACAAAGGAACGGTCTAAAGTGGTCAGACGAGAGGAAACCACACACTCGACTGATAATGGTGAATTGGTAACTGAGACTACCAGTGTTTCTAGCATGGAAGAAAGTGCTGATAATGTGAGGAAGAGCTCTACTGAGGAAAGTATGGAAAAGGTTATCGACCAGGAAACCATGATTGAAACAACGAGGTCGAAGTCAAATGAGGAACTGAATGAGAATTCCAGGGTGGTTGAGGAGGATCTCTCCCGTGAGGTCCATAGGATTGTTTCAAGGTCGACTGTGGTTGATACTGAGGGGAAGGAAGAAAGCCAGGGGTTGTCAGTCATGTTGGATGAAGGACAGTCTGATGAGGAGACGTCTGAAAGTAGTGGTGAGGCAGGAAAGATGAAAGAGTCTTCGATGGATGTGGACACTCCCGATATTGAAGTCCCTGGACAGGAAATCTTCGACGCTGATGACCAGTCCGAGGCAAAAAAGGAGATGGTGTCAGAGGAAACGACTGTGGCCGATGAAGGGGCTGTTGGAAGCGATACACGAGCCGCTGAGGCCGTCACAGAGCACATCGCTGAGGCTGGTGAAGGAACAGGTGCAGAGGATACAATTGAGGCCATCGCAGAGGACATCACTGAGGTTGATGAAAAGGCTGTTGCAGAAGATACAACTGAGGCCGTCACAGAGGACATCAACGAGGTTGATAAAGAGGCTGTTGCAGAAGATACAACTGAGGAGGTCGTCACAGAGGACATCCCTGTGGCTGATAAAGAGGCTGTTACAGAGGACACAACTGAGGCCATCATAGAGGACATCACTGAGCCTGAGAAAGGGTCTATTGCAGAGGAAACAACTGAGGCCATCACAGAGGACATTACTGTGGCTGATAAAGAGGCTGTTACAGAGGATACAACTGATACCATCACAGAGGACATCACTGATCCTGAGAAAGGGGCTGTTGCAGTGGAAATAACGGTCACAGAGGACATTACTGAGGCTGATAAAGGGGCCGTTGCAGAGGATACAACTGAGGCCATCACACAGGAATTCACTGAAGCTGATAAAGGGGCTGTTGCAGAGGAAACAACTGAGGCCATCACAGAGGATATCACTGAGGCTGATAAAGGGACAGTTGCAGGGGATACAACTGAGGCTGTCACACGGGACTTCATTGAGGCTGATAAAGAAGCTGTTGCTGAGGAAACAACTGAGGCCGACAGAGAGGACATCGCTGAGGCTGATAAAGCGGTTCTTGCAGGAGATGGAACTGGGGTCGTCACCGAGCGCATTACAGACGCTGGTAAAGGGACTGCTGAAGAGGATACTCAGGTGAGTAGAGAGGTCGAAAATGAAGTTATCACAGAAGTCGTCGATGAGCCTGACAATGGTCCTGTCACGAAGGCAAGTAATGAAGTTGAAGAGGAAGTCGTCAGGAGGGAGGATAACACAGAAACCGACATTGGTCCTGTCACTGAAGAGGGCACAGAAACTGAGGCTGAAGTTGTCAAAGAGGTTGAGACTGCAACCGACGTTGGTACCGACAACCAGGAAAGTATAGAGGTTGAAAAGGCAGTCGTCAGTGTGGATGACACTGTTACTGACATTGGTCTTGGCAATCAGGAAAGAACAGAGGTTGAAAACGCAGACATCACCGAAAATACCACTGAATCCGACTCTGATTCTTCTCCTCAGAAGAGCATAGAGGTAGAAGAGCCTGACACTGAGGCTGTCTTCAAGGATGGCAGAGAGTTTGAAAAAGAGGCCGTCCCCCATGCTACCACCGAAGTTGACAGTGACTACCAGAGGAAGGACACTTTCGTGGTGGAGGGTGTGGTGACTGCAAGAAGAGTGGTGAAAGAAGAGGCTGGGGCTGCTATTGACTGGAAGATGAGAGTTGATGCGATACTCGGTGATGGTCCTGGCGGTAAGGATGGGGCAGTCGAGAGGGTGGCTGCTGTAGAACACATGGGGATTGAGATAGGAGCCGAAGACAAGGAAACAGATGTTGCAATGGAACGGGACAGTGCTGTGGAGACATCACGTGATGATATTATGGCCGCCGGTCAACATGTTGATACGGGAAGAGTCGGAGAGTACAGAGACAGCAAACTGGATGGAACTGAGAGGTTCTTTGCCACTGATTATATCGAAGGACTGAGAGAGGAGCAGGCGGGGGAGAGTGTTTTATCTGCTATTACCGGCAGATATGATTCGGATGAGAAAGAAAGCGATGGGCATGAGGGACTTCCAAGTCAAGATGGCGGCTTCGAAAATGATGACGGCATTGCAATCAGAGACACTGACCTTGAAACAACTGGGAGTGAAATCACTGCCGCAATGGATGAAACCATGGCAACGGTTAAGATGCTAGTTGAGGCTGCAACCAAGGCTGCTATGATTGAAATCGAAGATGAGGAAGATGAGGCATTTATCATCGATGACATGGGCGAGAGTACAACGGACAGTGCACTGGAAAGCTGTTCTCTTGGCAGTTACGACGTATCGTCTGCTGACAGGTGCGCGGCTGATCGTGACGTCAGTGATGACGTCATCGCTGATAATGGCGACTACACCATCAATGATGCAATGACAAAAGACCATGAAAGAGATGGAGCAATCGCTCCGGAGGGAGACAGACCGATCGTTGAGAGACTTGAGTTGTCGTCGAGTTTGATTGCCGAGGATGGTTCGGCTAGTTCAGTTGACAGTGACGAAAACGGACAAGCGGCCGCTGAAGTTGGGAATATGCCTGAAGAAGTACTGCTTTCAGGGCCAGTTGCCGACATTCCTATAGCAGTTGTAACTGACGGGAAAGATAGCCAATACCAAGCGACTGATGATGATGAGGGTGCTCTGTGTTTAAACAAGGGACAGATCAATGAAAGTGGTGAAGTTATCGATGAAGCAGATGATGTCGCAAATGCCAAGGTCACTGAGGAGCCAGACGCTGATCCCGAGGTCAAGGTCAGTGGTGATAAGGTCGAGGACGACGGCAATGAAATGGTTGCAAGTAAAGCAATGGAAAAGGCGGGTTCGGAAGAAGATGATGTTTTGGAAGCAGATGAAATCAGCAAGGACGTGGAAGTAAAACCCGACAGTACACCAAAAGAAAATGTCATCAACGAAGGCTCAGCTTCCTCCGATAACGAAGGTTGTGGCTTGTCTAATTCCATCGATAACAATGAAATAACAATTGGTCCTAGTGCCCTCGACCAATCGGCAAGTTTACTTATCAATAAACATATTGACTCAGAATGTGAAACTAATGAAAATACTAGAGTGGAATTTATTGATTCGGAAGGTAGTTTAACAGAAGTAACCAGTGGTGTCGGCTACAATGAGCAGGCGGAGGGGAGCGATGCCAGTGAAAATATTGTTTCGGGAGCTCCAGGAGGTCGAACCGTGTCGCCCGTTGTCATGGCGGACAGTGAGATCTCAACTGTTGATGTTGAACGCAATCATAGCACGCTGTCAGGTGATGGCAAGGAGGACGGCGGATCGTTCGTTGAGGCAACAAGTGATATGTCACCCGGAAATGCTGAAAACGATTCTGTTGGTATCGACGTATATGGTGATATGAGTGCCGAACAGAGAACATCCGACGTAGACGGTGAGGACCCGGCAGTGTTGGATAAAGAACAAACTGTTGACGATGGGGTGAAAGGAACTGTGGTCGAGAATGCGGAAGAGGACAATGAACAAAGGGAAAATGGGAGTACTTCTGATTTGAAAACAGATGCTCAAGATGAAGGTGAAGGAAAGGGAAGTGCTGGACATGTTGATAACATGGATACGCAAACAGTGACAGAGAATGGAAGTACTGCTGATTTGAATTCGGATGCTCAAGATGGTATCGCGGAGGAAACTGTGTTAGACAAAGGTGAGACAGGCGAGGTGAAAGAAGGCGATTCAGGATTAGAAACTGCTGAGACTGTTGAGAGTGAAGCTGATCAACCAGATAAACAAGAAGGTGATACGGTGGACGAACAAACGGTTGACGAGAAAGTTGAGGATACCGTGATTGTATCGGAAGACGTTGGTGACGAATCGAACATTCAGGACGAAGGCGATACATCTGTGTTGGAGAAAGACATTGGAGAAACTGCTGATTCAAATGAAGCTCAGGAAGAGGTGGAAAATGCTGCTGAGGCTGAACAGACTGTAACATCACAGCCTGATGAGACAGAGACAGGTGAGTCAAATGATAAACTAGATGAGGATGAGACACAAGAAGTTAAGACTGACTCTTTTGAGAACGAACCTGTCGCTGTTGAAAAGCAGGAGACAGAAGATGCAGAGACCGTAGAGGCAAGTTCCGACCACAGAACGGAGGAACTACGTGTCGAAGATGAAACGGCTGATGAAATTGCTCAGGAAAATGTCGACGACATTGACGCTAAGGAGTCGAGTGACGATGTGAATGTCGATAGTTCTGACTCTAAGGAGCAAAATGACGATGTGAATGTCGATAGCACTGACTCTAAGGAGCCAAATGAGGATGTGAATGTCGATAGCACTGACTCTAAGGAGCCAGCTGACGATGTGAATGTCGATAGCACTGACTCTAAGGAGCCAAGTAACGATGCGAAAGTCGATAGCACTGACTCTNTAAGGAAGCAAGTGACGATGTAATTGCCGATAGCACTGACTCTAAGGAGCCGAGTGACGATGTGAATGTCGATAGCACTGACTCTAAGGAGCCAAGTGACGATGTTACGACAGCAGAGGATCCCACAGTGGAGAAGGTGACCGAGGATGACGACGATACCCTCAAGGACACTGACACTGAAGATGCTGCCACGACCAATGAGGTCGTTTCTGAGCCGGAGCAGGCTGGAGCTGTGGCAGAGGTCGGAGCAGGGAGCTCAGATTCCACTGCTGCAGATGTCGATGTTCAGGATGGAGTGGCTGACGAACAAACTGAACAAGCTGATGAAGCAGGAGTAGAGGATACTCAGGTGATGGAGAACACGAACACTGACGGGGCAGATGATGTCGAAAAGACAGCTGAGCTGGATACTGATGAAACTGTTGAAAATGCGGACCGTAAAACGCCTGCAAACGCTGATGAGGAAAGTCCCGAGATTGTAACTGTAGGTGCTGGTGATGATGGAGAGAATGTGGATGTTGACGAGTCAGACAAGGTGGATATCCCCGAACAGGAGGCTGAGGGATCAGCTGGTGCCCAGGAACTGAGCGATCGCCATGAGAACGGGGAGGAGAAAGAGGCAGATGGACCAGACACACAGCGAGATCAGACGACACCACGGGAAGACGTGGAATCGATTCCAGTAGCAGACGAGAATGTCGAAAATGACGAATCGTCGGCAGTTGGGATGGATCATGATGGAGAAAAAACGCCAAATGTGGAGGAGGGTGAGCCTGGGCAAACTGTTGCAGCGGCAGAAACGGCTGATGAGGACGCAGTCAGAGATTCTGAAGAGGACGCCGTGAACAATGACGCTGATGAAACAAGAGATGACATAGCAGACGAGCAGCGAGATGAGCCTGCAGGAGAAGCGGCAGAGATTGGAGCTGAGAGTGTTGAGCAGGATGCAGGCGAAGGAGATGTTGCAGTTGACGCAAAAGAAGAGGAGGGAGTTGAGGAAAGTGCTGCTGGAAAAGGAGAAAGTATTGGTGCAGAGAACCAAGTCAGCCGCCCAGCAACGGAAATGGAAGAGAGCGGCCATGACGAACCCGCTTCTACAGATACTGTGGAGGAAACTGGTCAGAGTGAAGAGCGAGATGGTGCCGATGGTGAAACAGGGGTGAAGGTCGACGCGATGGCAGACGATGGAACAGCTGAAGGAGAAGCGGCAGGTGAAGCAGTGGACTCGGGAGAGGTAGAAACAAAAGCTGGTGATCCTGAAGTAGACGGGGAGAATGTAAACCATGAAGGCACGGTGGATACTGTCGAGGGCAACGATGAGGAGGCTGAAGTTGCTGGTGATGTTGGTACCGTGGACGATAACGGTGACGAAAAGGCGAATCCTGATGTAGCTGTTGCAGGCGACGGCGGAAACGAGGAGTTAAACGATGGAGCTGAGATAACCGGAGAGACAGAAGGCGATAAGCAATCCCCAGTACAGTCTTTAGCAGCTGACAGCGTTCACGAGGATGAGCAGGTAGAGGACGACAGACAAAGTCCAGCACAATCTATGGTAGCTGACATTTCTGACGAAGTTGATGCTGGGCAGGTTGAACATGGAGCGGAGGATACGCAAACTCCAACTGAGCCTACGGCGGCAGAGAGTGTTTTTGGGGTGGAGAGCGTAAATGAAGAAGTCGATAGGCAAAGTCCATCACAATGTGTAGCAGCAGAAAACGATGATATGGATGGTGATCGTAGAGACGAGGACAGTCAAAGTCTCACTCATTCTTTTACGGCAGAGAGCGATCACTTAGACCAGGTTTCAGAGGATAAGGACAGCGGAATGGAACATGATAAATTCTCAAAAGACGACGATAATAGTCGACAGGCGTCTGTTGCTAATGACGTGGATGGTTTGGAGAGTAGAGATAGCGCACTTGACATCGAAGAGAAGGAAACTGTGGATGAAACTCGTGACGTCACGGAGTCTACCAATGACGTCACTGAATCTAAAGAGGATCCGGAATGCGTTAAAACTGATGTGGTGAAGGACGATGAAGCTCAAAATGAAAACACTGGATATGAGTCTGATTTTGAGGACAAAGTAGAGGATGAGTTAGGGAGTCCACTGCCGACGGATCGGCCGGAATCTCGTGATGGTACACCGCTTTCGCGGGTGGGGACACCTGCCTCAAGGTCGGGCACCCCGCTCAAACGAACACCGACACCAACCGAGGCGGAGAGCCGACCGAACAGCGCTTCAGATCTCCGAGGTGGTCACTACGTCGTACTTCCACCGATAGGAGACAGGGAACGGACGGTGGATTCAATCAATTCACTGAATGCGTGGCAGACGACGGACGAGGAAATCACTCCACGAGATGATAAACTCACCCCGACACCACCACCGCCAAACAAGAAAGCTCTACCGCCGTTAGCGGAACCGAAGAAGACGAAAAAGGCCACAAAGAAGCAAACTACGGGAAAGACAGTGGGAAAGAATACGGAGAAATCCCGGGAGGATAGAAAACCCGGTCTCCCGAAACCGATCAAATCGTCTGCTTATATTGAGAAAGGTCGTCTGCATGTGACGCTCCAAGGGGAAGCCAAGGTCATGGATTTCGGGAAGGGTAAGAACCCAGCTCCCGTCCCCCTTGACGTCAAGATCTTGATCATGAAGGAGAAAACGGCGAAGAAACCACCGCCGTTTGGTCAGCCTAAGCGTAAACCACCAGCCAGACTTGCCCCGATGACTACAGCCGATAAGGACGTGGTGCATCTCCGGGCACAGGGACCGCAGTTCAACACCAAAATGGAGAGTGCAGAAAAACGAGTGAACCCCATGCGGAGGAAGATGAGAACTGTTGACCGTAACTAACCCTTCGGTTGAGTGTTCGTAATGGAACATGCTAGTGTGGCAGGAATAGTTGTCACAGCATAACTGAGTCCGAGTACTTTAATGTGTCTCGTCGAAGAGACCAATGGTTTTTGTGGAGGATTAAGTGGTTAAACCGATACACGAATTCGAGGCAGTTGAGATATTGGGTGGTATTCATAAAGTACAGCAAATGCTTTTACTTGAAATTTGTAGTACAGGTACATTTGTAAATACACATTCCTTTGTAAATTTTAAGCACTTTATGAATACCAGCCATTGGGTCATATGAATAAAGACTAGCAAATGCTTTTATTTGAAATTTGCAATACAAATGCACTAGGCAATGCTGTACAAATCTGAAGTAAAAGCATTTGCTAGTCTTTATTCATACGACCCATTGGGTGTTTCATGAACTCGATGGACCCGGATTAGCCTTTATACAAAACATGCTGTAAAAGGACTATTCTGCCGTAGGATGGGCACAACAAAATGGTGGGCGAAAGTTGATAATCTAGACTAATAGCGAGCCAACCAGCCAATCTCATGCAACGCAAATCTCGTGCAAAAAATCTTATTTTTCGCCGGAACTGGTCCGTATCTGTTACAAAACGTATCCACCAACATTACCTAATTAAAATGAATACCTCATCTGGCGGAAGACTGCACTTTTCATCAGAGGCGGGCAGTCAGGCCAGTCGTTTCGGGTCGCCGGACTGAAAACAAAGTGTCACCTCAAAAGTAGACGTCAGTTATGCATGATTCTTCTGGCCAATTATTGCCCCCCCCCCCGAAGTTTTATACCAAAATTAGATATGTAGCCTAGTAGAGGCGGAAAAATCGATGGTTATAATATGCGGTGTGGGCTTTATATTTTCTACTGCAGAAAATATTTTATCATGAATCATTTATTAAAATTGACATACACAACTGTTGGTTGTTGTTATTTTGTTATGTAGAATCATATCAACCGTGAGCACTGGATGTTGGAGCTAGCTTATAACATCGTCGAACTTACGTTCGTATCACCAAACTGAGTATCTAATTCGTCAAAATGTTCGTTTTCATTTATCACCAAACTGAGTATCTAATTCGTCAAAATGACAAGTCCACGTTCGTCATTTTGACGAACATAAACAAGCGTTCATCAAAATGACAAATGTGGACTTGTCATTTTGACGAACCCTTGTTTATGTTCGTCAAGGGTTCATCAAAAAGACGAACCTGGACTTGTCATTTTGACGAATTTAGATACTCAGTTTGGTGATAATGGAAAACGAACCTAATATAAGTTAGTCATTTTGATGAAGCAGAGTTTTTCAGTGTTGCGTGAGTGCTGCCGTCTTTCAGAGCGCGACGTCAGCGAGATGATCTCACGGACATAAATTTGTCAGCTTCTTTCGTTTGTCTGCCGAAGATCATTGCGGAAAACAAGTACAGGAGGCCAGTAGGCCAGTATAAATTTCTGCCATGGACCAATGACATCATTTTGACTGAAACGCACGGTATATCAAGTAGACGAGTTTGATGACAAATCAAATGGCACCAGTTGCAAAATACCGCTTTCCAATCAATCTCTGAAGAAGTGTATTCCTTTGAAGATCTTTCGTGTCAGATCAGACTGACACAACGCCTGCGCCACCCTCCCCATCAAAACATGAAAGACATGTTGCCCCAAGCGACCTGTTTGCTGACTGACAGTCACGACTAAAGCGCATGTCGATGAACCGTTTTGGGGATACACTAATTAATTTGGCGTCATTCTCTCAGGCTAATTAATGATTGAAAAATGATTTCCCAAGCAGGATCGAATGTGACGTGATTGACATTCACAACTTAATACAATATGACAAGTTTCTGAATCCGTAACTTCAAACCTGACAAAAGGGACAACAGTTATGATATGGGGCAACTGGAACAATGATGTCATTCCATCAGGCAATACGAAATTTTGGTTGGGGATGGGGGATTCGAAGTTCACGGTGCCATATTGGTGCGAATTTCATGAACTAATGTTGACGTACACGACAAAATCAATAAATTATTGTATAAAAGGCATTCACTGTTGATCTGCGCATAGCATGGTTCCACGCTAATCAAGTTTAGAAGCAAATTAAATTAAATTGTGATAAAGGAATCACAAACGTGTCATTTCCATGTCAGTGATATTCTATGTACCTTGTTGTGTGTCATTCAACTAATTGGACTCATCGATTCCCCACTGGACCACGTCATACTTTGATTATATCGTGGTTTTCTGGGGGAAAATTGATCTCGACGCCATATTGATGACGTCACATATCCAAGCGATCTGCCTAGTCAAACGTGTCTACAATCAAAACAATTCCGACAGGACGCTGCTCACGAAGTACCGGTAATTAGGAAAACTAAGATTTATTTCCTTGAAACAATGAAAAACAATTTTTATGTCACTCAGTTGATATGAAAAAAGGTGCTTCGAAATAAATAAATTAAGAAAAATAAGGAGGGTTATGACAATCTGGCTTGACTGCATTATTGTATTTACACAGACACAGACACAGACACAGACACAGACGGTTACATGTATGTTACGATTATCAATAAAGAGTCCCCTATATCTCGATTATTAAGTAGATAAAAGATGAATTGGCAGGAGACCTAAAATACTGTATCTACTCAGTTATAACGACAGTTCATCAAATACATGTATTCGTAGATCAGCATACCGCCTTTTTCAGCCATGTGGTAATTTGGTATTAAAAAAACAATGCACTTGGACTAATCCTGGTTATGAATATATAATATAAGAAGGATTAACTCAGTCACATGGTGAAAAGGCGATCCACTTATGTGACGAATAGCTAATAAACTGTCGTCACTGAGTAGTATGGTGTATAAGATGAATAGTTGATGGTGAATAAAAGGTATAGAATGAATTATACCAAATCACGATCAATTTTGTATAATTTCTCGGACTGTAGTAGAACAGTTTTCACAGTTTCCAGTAGAATAAAAGCCTTGGTCGCGCGACGTGTTGAAAGGTCTAAACATTTCAAGACCGAAACTTAAAGATAATATATCACGGATATTTTCGCGGGCCACGAAAATCATTGTTTATTTACATTTTGTTTGTTTATTTCTCGTTTTTCTTTGTCTTATGAGTAATTTGTTGGCGGCGTGCCCCTCTAGAAATTCTTTTGATACTGAAAACATTCAGTTTGGTGGGTTGTCATGTCCCAAAGGTCCAAAATAACATAATGTAAACACCAATGTTTACAAACATTAAACGTAAACAATGAAGTCGTGATATATTATCTTTAATACAAATTTTTGAGGCGACAGGGAATATAGTCATTGAAAATAACCCGGAAAATTTGTTGAATTGGAAGGATAGCAGCAGGGGCGACGTATGGGGTGCCCGCAAATCTGCTTAGAGTCAGTGGTAATCCGGTTATAGGACAACATTTCCTGGGTGGTTGGTTGTGACACGCGTCGAACACGCGCCGTCACGACGNATGACAAATCAAATGGCACCAGTTGCAAAATACCGCTTTCCAATCAATCTCTGAAGAAGTGTATTCCTTTGAAGATCTTTCGTGTCAGATCAGACTGACACAACGCCTGCGCCACCCTCCCCATCAAAACATGAAAGACATGTTGCCCCAAGCGACCTGTTTGCTGACTGACAGTCACGACTAAAGCGCATGTCGATGAACCGTTTTGGGGATACACTAATTAATTTGGCGTCATTCTCTCAGGCTAATTAATGATTGAAAAATGATTTCCCAAGCAGGATCGAATGTGACGTGATTGACATTCACAACTTAATACAATATGACAAGTTTCTGAATCCGTAACTTCAAACCTGACAAAAGGGACAACAGTTATGATATGGGGCAACTGGAACAATGATGTCATTCCATCAGGCAATACGAAATTTTGGTTGGGGATGGGGGATTCGAAGTTCACGGTGCCATATTGGTGCGAATTTCATGAACTAATGTTGACGTACACGACAAAATCAATAAATTATTGTATAAAAGGCATTCACTGTTGATCTGCGCATAGCATGGTTCCATGCTAATCAAGTTTGGAAGCAAATTAAATTAAATTGTGATAAAGGAATCACAAACGTGTCATTTCCATGTCAGTGATATTCTATGTACCTTGTTGTGTGTCATTCAACTAATTGAACTCATCGATTCCCCACTGGACCACGTCACACTTTGATTATATCGTGGTTTTCTGGGGAAAAATTGATCTCGACGCCATAATTGATGACGTCACATACATGTATCCAAGCGATCTGCCTAGTCAAACGTGTCTACAATCAAAACAATTCCGACAGGACGCTGCTCACGAAGTATCGGTAATTAGGAAAACTAAGATTTATTTCCTTGAAACAATGAAAAACAATTTTTATGTCACTCAGTTGATATGAAAAAAGGTGCTTCGAAATAAATAAATTAAGAAAAATAAGGAGGGTTATGACAATCTGGCTTGACTGCATTATGGTATTTACACAGACACAGACACAGACGGTTACATGTATGTTACGATTATCAATAAAGAGTCTCCTATATCTCGATTATTAAGTATCTACTAGATAAAAGATGAATTGGCAGGAGACCTAAAATACTGTATCTACTCAGTTATAACGACAGTTCATCAAATATTCGTAGATCAGCATACCGCCTTTTTCACCATGTGGTACTTTGGTATTAAAAAAACAATGCACTTGGACTAATCCTGGTTATGAATATATAATATAAGAAGGATTAACTCAGTCACATGGTGAAAAGGCGATCCACTTATGTGACGAATAGCTAATAAACTGTCGTCACTGAGTAGTATGGTGTATAAGATGAATAGCTGATGGTGAATAAAAGGTATAGAATGAATTATACCAAATCACGATCAATTTTGTATAATTTCTCGGACTGTAGTAGAACAGTTTTCACAGTTTCCAGTAGAATAAAAGCCTTGGTCGCGCGACGTGTTGAAAGGTCTAAACATTTCAAGACCGAAACTTAATACAAATTTTTGAGGCGACAGGGAATATAGTCATTGAAAATAACCCGGAAAATTTGTTGAATTGGAAGGATAGCAGCAGGGGCGACGTATGGGGTGCCCGCAAATCTGCTTAGAGTCAGTGGTAATCCGGTTATAGGACAACATTTCCTGGGTGGTTGATTGTGACACGCGTCGAACACGCGCCATCACGACGGCGGGTCTAACACAACAGGACTACCTATGCCTACAACAGAAGTAGCATATCGTCTCAAATTCCTAAACAATTGTAAAGGATCCTTTACGTATGGTCATATCCAACATTTCTAACCCTGTTGAAAGCAATACTGAAGTCAGTTGAAGCCAGAGTTTTGACAAAAAGTCTAGGCCCTAACTGAAGGTGTCAGCTTACCCTTGCAAACCTCACGTCATGTTTTAAAAAACAATGCATGATACACCGAGTGACTGTGTAATCATTAATTGAATATTCTGATGATATCATATAACTGAACGGATGTCATCATCAAATTTAAGTTGAATTTTAACCATCTATTGTGTCCCATATGACTGATGTGACATCAACAATAAAATTTAACCAATTAAAAGCAATTAGAGCGATAATTACATTTGACCTTGGAGGAACTGACTGAAATTCACCAATATGAACTCTTCTCTTTCCACGCGGTGGGGCAATTACGTCACAGCGCCGGGGAATTATGCAATCAGTGTCGACCAATCAGGAACCGTAATCATAGCGGGCAGGTTGTTTACACCTCCGAGAACGCAAATAGCTTGGCTAATTGCCTCCAATCGTCGAAGTGAATAACCATCACGACTTTGGCAACCTGTCATTTATAAGGGAGGAATTTCCAAGGGTGGTCATTCGAATCTCGCATTCCGCAGCATTCACATCTCACTTCGCTTCATTTCTCTGACTCAACTCTTGGATTACTTCATTCGCTCGATCGTCCTTTTGAGGATTTGACTTGACGTTGTTTGATTCAGTCAGGATTACATTCGTGTGTTCTTTCCAACGTTAACGGTTTTCTTTAATACGAGAACAAGGATGGCTTTTCTGTGTCCAGCTAGGATCAGGAACCAATGGAAGAAAAGAGGTAAGTCTCTTTCATTCAATTTCGCTATTATTTTGTTCGTTGTGCTGTTGACATTCACATGTTTGCATGTTTTTTTACCACCTATGTTTGACTTTCGAAAGACCGAATGCCTTTAGTATTTGAATTACAGTACCATTCTCAAGACCTACCAAGGTTAGGCTGACACATGAAATCGGAACTCTCAACTTATTGAAAGTGTCTTCAAACCAGAAGATATCGAGCCGAAAATTTTCTCCCATTTTCTTATTTTTTTATGCATTTTCATTAAGAATGTGTGTTTCTCAATCTTTTTGGACCATTTTGAAAAAAAAATGAATTCTGTCCATCCTTCTGACGGGTGACGACAGCT
This sequence comes from Notospermus geniculatus, assembly GCA_002633025.1. Classification (NCBI taxonomy): domain Eukaryota; kingdom Metazoa; phylum Nemertea; class Pilidiophora; order Heteronemertea; family Lineidae; genus Notospermus; species Notospermus geniculatus. The sequence goes on from NMRB01000054.1 coordinate 77,514, forward strand.
GTCATACATCGGGAGAATTCTCCAACGCATCACAAACATGCAACAATGTGGGTTATAATCACACTATCATTCCATTAGCATAACTTATTTCATGATAGTTGCGTAATATTAACCAGGGGCCTTTTTCATAAAAGTGGCTTTGAGCTAATGGTACCATTAACTTCAATGCATTTTCCATTTGGTTAAAGGTACCATTACCATTAACTTAAAGTCACTTTCTGAAACAGGCCCAGGGTCCCTGTGTGTGCCTTAAGCGCATTTCTCCAAATTTTGGTAAGAAGCCACGAAAAATGTTCCAGCAAAGTAGTTGGCCTCGTGCCGTTAATTACTGAAGCCACCATGTTTACTTTGGTCCGTCTGTCACAAGCTGTGCGTAGCCATCTGAAGCCACCATGTTTACTTTGGTCGGTCTGTCACAAGCTGTGCGGTACCACCTGTTTTTACAAGTGGCAACTTTTGAGTAACATCGTATGAAAACAAATTTATCTTTTGATGTCCTTGGTCAAGTCTTTGCTGGTGTGAAATTCAAATATTGTTGTGAAAACACAAAACACATCTTCGGGATAGTTAGGCCTGGACGGTTAATTACTGGAGCCAAAATGTTTATTCTAGTCCATATGTCACAAGCTGGAGGTACCCATGTGTTTTTACAAGAAGCCACTTTGTGAGTAAAATCTTATGAAAACGGAGTTTGCCCCTGGTTTCTTGGTAAAAGAAACACATGATGTACTCTTCGCTGGTGATAACTTCAAATATCATTATAACAACACGAAGCATCGCTTTGGCATAATACTGACATTTTGATGGTTTGCTTGATGGTTAATTTTGAGTAGGCCTAAGTCTGAAATTCTTGAGAAGAGATCCTTCTGAATGTTTGGTCAACAAACTTTTTTTGCGTACATCTTGCAAAATGCTCGAGTCACAGTTTCTCTTAGTTTTCCACCACTTTCTTAAACCCAGATTAAGGGATTATCCGTTTATAATCGCCCTTAATAAAATATGTACATCAAAGGACGCCTCGTTTAGACCCATAGAGGACGTGCCCTTCCCACTTGCTGTCCGATGGCCACTTGCGGGCGGAGTCGGCTGCGACACTACAAGTTCAGCCGTCGCAGCGTGTCTCCACTACAGGTTGGCAGCGTAATCGAAGGCTAAGTAGATTAAAATGAGCTCTTTTGTTTTAAAGTAGGCCTAATCCTCATTTCCCCTCTAAAATTACCAGTCGCCCGAATTAAGGGTACAGGTTACCTATTTCTGGTTCAACATGCAAAAATCTACAGCAAGTCCCTCAAAACTTTCCAGAAGGTCATTTGACACGCCTTTTGAGTATTATCTGTAAAGTAAATTCACCCCAGGCATCAATGGTGCTTACACTGGACAGCATTTGTATCCTCCTCACGCAATCTTCCCAAATCCAAAAGAAAATGATTTGAAAGTCCCATCTTAAAGATGCGGCTTAAAATTCCTGAAATCTCAAATCCGGTGAAGGCATTGATGCGTCAAAATGAGTTGTCTCTATTTGTACTTTAGCCGCGGGCGAGGATGACGTTACGAACCGAGTTTTCCCATTTATGGCACTGATACCGGTAGTTTCATCAATGGTGAACAGGCCATCGGATGCTGACGTAAGAGTGCACTAAATGAGAGCCAGGAGACATTTTGTGATGTATCCACGAATACAGGCCCACTTTCATTTTCAGGTTTTCGACACACCCTTCGGTGTTGCCATCCACTGTATACTAGGCTCCGTCCGCAACACGAGTCGGCAAGACCAGACGCGCTACCCCATAAGTTTTTGAATGAACGCATCTCCCCAAGACCTGACAGCTTTTTGTGACTTTTATCTTATGTTCTCCCATCCTCTGTCATTTCAGTTCAAGCAAACACACGTCCACAAGAGAAGCCCGCCGCCCCAGGTCGCATCACCGGCAGCGCCAGCATGGATACGTTAGTACGAGTCGCCATGGAGAAGAACAACGGAGGCCGAAAGATGATCATGATGGTACTTTACGATTTCACTTCCTGCACAGAAGACGAAGTTGGCGTGAAGAAAGGAGATCGCGTACGTGTACTTTACCGGGAACTCGAGTGGGCCTACGTTATCCGAGACGACGGAGCGGAAGGATTCATGCCATGGTCGTACCTCGCCTCCCCAGCAAAGCTCAGCAGACGCCAGGTGCCAGGTGATGACGGCTGCGATTGTAACCGATGCACGGATCGACACGAAGCACCTTCGACCGATGTGACGAGAAAAATGTGTTCGGTTACCCTTGCCTCAACAAAAGCTGTGCAGTTCTCCGTCCGCAGGAACACGTCTGAGGCCGTATCCCAGTCTATGAAGACCAC
>NMRB01000054.1:80004-94933 GCA_002633025.1 Notospermus geniculatus
ACCTACATTAAGTCTCTGTAAGCAAAATGCTTATAATGCTTTCTTTCTATCTTTCCAGCCGATGAATCAGCCATGACAGACGATTGCTTCACGGACGTGCCAGTCTTCACCTCCACGCCAGCAAGACCAACCATGAACCGACGACCAATGCCGAAAAAGATGCTCATCCTTTACAACTACGAAGCCCGACAATCCGATGACATCAGCGTGAAGCAAGGAGAGTACGTGTACGCCGATATGGACAACCAACGCTTCTTGGATTGGATCTGGGTCTACTCTCCCAAGCAACAGAAGGAAGGATTCATCCCAAGAGAATTCGCCAAGCCGCCGAGTGGAAACATGAAGCCAACGGCAATGTGAACATGGTGAAGGACAACGGAATTCGCCCCTGACGTCTCTATTGTGCTAACGCCAGATGCGCAGTCGTCTCAAAGGTCGAATAAAAACTTGGAAGCAAAACGTGAACGTCATGGAAGAAAAAGAAATACGTTCTTGGAGTTGTGATATCTGGGACTGTAATGTGCAATACGAAGTGATATGGACAGTAACTCAGTGAACAATGTGAAGCAGGAAGTTTTTCTCTTGACCACGGTGAATATCATTATGGTGCTTTTGACAATAATTTGGACTCGTCGTTTCAGCCTAGTAACCTGAGGACACTTTTGGCAAAAAGAGGCGTTTGGAATGATGAATTTGAGCGAGTTGGATACAGGTACCTTTCAGGACAATGATGCTGATTGTGTCAATTTGTTACATGTGTTATTTTAAATTTGCACAATATGTACTATATGGCGTGGGTAAGCCTACTCCAAGAGGAAGCTGTGAGTTAGATGTAGCCAAAAATACATCTATTTTTGATGTAGCCTATGAGCATGTCATGTAGGTCTATTATTTTGTGGCTTATGATAATTTGTCTGTTTCTAGAATATCGAATGTGTCAACAGTGAAGCTGCTGAGGTGTAGATAGAGAGGATAATGTAAACAATGTAAAATATTTCAAAAGGTAAATTATTGATGTATATAGCAATGGCAGACTCAGTATTGTGTAAATAGCTTATTCTGTGAAAATTCTGATGAATAAACATTAGGACATACATGTAATATAATTTACTCTTGTGTTAATTTACTTCATGGATAACAATGCGGGATCTTACACCCCTCCTGTAGTAGCAGGCCTACAACCAGCATTGACAGGGGCCCTAATCGTAATGATGTACCGGTATAAGATGAATACATGTAGTATAAGGTCAATAAACGGTATTGAACGAATTATACCAACACACGAAAATTTTTAGAAATAATTTCTGGGGATTCTAGAACACGTTTCAGAGAATAAAATCTTTTGATAGCTACGCGTTGAAAGTCTAAACATATCAAGACCGAAACTTAACGAACGTTCGCAAACTTACGAACTTCTGAGGCGACAGGGATTATACGTCATGTAGTCATTCGAGGACACAGCTTTTCTGGAATATCTACTAGAAAAGTGCCTGAGGACGACCCCGATTGGGGTCGAAAATTAACAAAATGCGAAAATCGGAAACGACTTTTGGTATTATATCGCCCACATTGTAAAACGTTGACTTCAACTGCCCCGTGATATCACGCTGCAGCGCGACCACCATTCCCACCATGCTCGGCGAGCAGTTGTGCGGTTGCGCCACATTCGATCCACTTCCTCTTTTCACCACGAAAGTCACGGTAAAGCGCGAATCACGGTACCGCGTGACGGCCCAGTCTGTTCATAAGAAGACATACTCGCCCAAAAAAACCCGATGAGTCCGAACACCAGTGTGTGTCCAGGAATCTGTAGTCGATTTTATTAGTGTAACCAATAAGAAGAGAAATTAACGAGTTGTTCCACGTACAAAGTTGAAAAAAGACAAAAGAGTTTTCTGAGAAAAGGAAAAAAAGAAAAACAGGAAATGTAGCGATCAGGAACACGTGGGAATCGAACCTCCGACCCTGAGGTTGTCGTCCTTTCCCCCATTCCACTGCGCCAAACAACTCAGTCGCTGCAAGGCATGCGGGAATTAATAGAACCTGCGTTGATCTCGCCGACAACAATCGGAAATTGCCGAGTGTAAAATTTCCGTATGCAAATGAGGTCAGAGGTCCGCTTATGATAAAACCGAAACCCAAATTCCAGCCCGAGAATGGGCCGTCGATACATGAGTAGACGACAATAGTACTGTGTTCATTGGCTTATATACTAAGTTGGAAGGGTTTGAGAGGTGATCCACACCTAACAGTCATTTTCCACCTCTTAGTCATCAATAAAGGCGGAGATATGGCGAAATTTCTAACTTATTGGCAGATTTCGTCGCTGTGTTGGGATTTTACCACCAGCCAGTTTGGGTCAAGTAGGCCAAGTTCTGTTCGGTGGCACTAGGTGTCATCCTATAATACGGGGCCGCCTGTCCCACTTCACGTGTGCTGCATTGTCTCTCTCGTCCACCAGCAGAGCTATGTCTTTTGTGACTCCCTCAATGACTACTTCTGTTTGTCAGTGGCCGGCTGACCCTTAATCCGTCAGAATCTATTGTTGTGGGGCATCTCATATCGGGGGGCATGACATTCTACGACACCGGTTTAGGACATTTCCAGGGGGTGGTTGGTTGTGACACGCGTCGAACACGCGCCGTCACGACGAGGGGTCTAAAACAACAGGACTACCTTTGCCTACAACAGTAGCATATCATCTCAAATTCCTACAAATTTGTAAAATATCCTTTGTGTTGTATAGTCATATCCAATATTTCTAACCCTGTCGGAAGCAGCACATTGAAGTCGGAGTTTTGTGAGAAAATGGCTAGGCCCCAACTGAAGGTGTCAGCTTACCCTTGCATAACTCACGTCATGTTGAAAACAATGCATGATATACTGAGTGACTGAATCATTAATTGAATATTCTGGACGTCATCATCAAACTTAAGGTGAATTTTAATTACCATCTATTGTGTCCCGTATGACTGATGTGACATCAACAATAAAATTCTACCAATTAAAAGCAATTAGAACGATAATTACACTTGACCTTGGAGGAACTGACTGAAATTCACCAATTTGAACTCTTCTCTTTCCACGCGGTGGGGCAATTACGTCACAGCGCCGGGCAATTATGCAATCAGTGTCGACCAATCAGGAACCGTAATCATAGCGGGAAACGCAAATAGCTTGGCTAATTGCCTCCAATCGTCGAAGTGAATAACCATCACGACTTTGGCAACCTGTCATTTATAAGGGAGGAATTTCCAGGGGTGGTCATTCGAATCTCGCATTCCACAGCATTCACATCTCACTTCGCTTCATTTCTCTGACTCAACTCTTGGATTACTTCATTCGCTCGCTCGTCCTTTTGAGGATTTGACTTGACATTGTTTTATTCAGTCAGGATTACATTCGTGTGTTCTTGCCAACGTTGAAGTTTTGCCGTAACGGTTTTCTTTACGAGAACAAGGATGGCTTTTCTGTGTCCAGCTAGGATCAGGAACCAATGGAAGAAAAGAGGTAAGTCTCATTTTATTCACTTTCGCTATCTGTTCATTTTGTTGTTGATATTTTCACAATCATGTTTGCATGTTACCGCATATGTTTGACATTCGAAACACGAATACTTGTTGAATCACCATTCTCAGGGCCTAGCAAGGTTGTAGACAGGTGTGACGGGAATTAAAGTCCGTCTGCCATCAAAGTCCGGTCCTATTGTTGAGCGAGGGATTAGAATATATGGCTATGGAGACCATGACCGTTCGGATATAACCTTATAGCGGGCTATTGTTAGGCGGACTTGCATTCCTAGGACGTTGATTCCTGTCACCTGCACACGAAATCGGAACTCTCAACTTATTGAAAGTGTCTATATTTTCTCAGATTTTCTTATTTTTTTGTTCATTTTCATTAAGAATGTGTGTTTCTCAATCTTTTTTGGCCCATTTTGAAAAACTGAATTCTGTCCATCAGTAGGATGTGTTTCTTGTCCCCAAAAACATAGGGATAGACACCAAGACCATCAAATTTGAGTTAATAGTTACAGACTTATGGCCCTTCAGAGGTGTCGGCGGCCATGTCGTCCACCCGTCAGCTGTCATACACCTGGAGATTTCTCCAACGCGTCACAAACATGCAACAATGTGGGTTATAATCGTACATTATCATTCATTAGCATAACTTATTTCATAATAGTTGCGTAATATTTATTAACAAAGTCCCGATTTCTCCACATTTTATTAAGAAACCACGAAAAATATTCCAGCAAAGAAGTTGGCCGGGAAGTTGGCCTCGTGCCGTTAATTACTGAAGCCGCCATGTTTACTTTGGTCCGTGTGTCACAAGCTCTGCGTAACCATCTGAAGCCACCATGTTTACTTTGGTCCGTGTGTCACAAGCTCTGCGGTCACCACCTGTTTTTACAAGTGGCAACTTCTGAGTAAAATCGTATGAAAACAAATTTACCTTTGATTTCCTTGACCGAGTCATTGCTGGTGTGAACTTCAAATATTGCAGTGAAAACACAAAGCAGACCAAAGTTTCGGGAGTTTAGGCCTAAAGGTTAATTACTAGAGCCAACATGTTTATTTTAGTCCATATGTCACAAGCTGTAGGCGTTTTTACAAGAAGTCACTTTGTGAGTAAAATCTTATGAAAACGGAGTTTGCTCCTGGTTTCTTGGTAAAAGAAACACATGATGTACTCTTCGCTGGTGATAACTTCAAGTAGGCCTATCATTATATAACAACACAAAGCATCGCTTTGGCATAATACTGGCATTTTGATGGTTTGCTTGATGGTTAAATCTGAGTAGGCCTAGGTCCGAAATTCTTGACGAGAAGAGATGCTTCTAAAGGTTTGGTCAACAAACTTTTTTGCGATACATGTTGCAAAACGCTTGAGAGTCACAGTTTCTCTTAGTTTTCCACCACTTTGAGTACTTTCGCACAGACCCGCGTTCTTAAACCCACAGATTAAGGGATAATCCGTTTCTAATCGCACTCAATACATCAAAGGAAACTGTAACGCCTCGTTTAGATTCATGAGGACGTGCCCTTCCCACTAATTGCTGTCCGATGGCCACAAACAGCCACTTCGGGCGGAGTCGGCTGTGACACCTCCACAAGTTCAGCCGTCGCAGCGTCTCCACTACAGGTTGGCAGCGTAATCCAAGGCTAAGTAGATTAAAATGACCTCTTTTGTTTTAAAGTAATCTTCATTTCCCTTTCAAATTAACAGTCGCCCGAATTCAGGGTACAGGCTACGTATTTCGGGTTCAACATGCAAAAATCTACAGCAAGTCCCTCAAAACTTTCCGAAAGGTTATTTGACACGCTTTTTGAGTATTATCTCCAAAGTAAATTCACCCCAGGCATCAATGGTGCTTACACTGGACAGCATTTGTATCCTCCTCACGCAATCTTCCCAAATCCAAAAGAAAATGACTTGAAAGTCCCATCCAAAAGATGCAGCTTAAAATTCCTGAAATCTCAAATCCGTTGAAGGCATTGATGCGTCAAAAGGAGTTGTCTCTATTTGTACTTTAGCCGGGGGCAAGGATGACGTTACCAACCGAGTTTTCGTATTTATGGCAAACAGGGGCGTGTTTCATAAAGTGACTTTAAGCTATTGGTACGTTTAACCAAAGGAAATGCACTGAAGTTAATGGTACCATTAGCTTAAAGTCAATTTATGAAACAGGCCCCTGGTAGTTTCATCAATGATGAAGTGTCAAGGCCATCGGATGCTGACGTAGAGTGCACTATTAAAATGAGATCCAGTACATCCACGAATACAGGCCAACTTTCATTTTCAGGTTTTCGACACATGCACCCTTCGGTGTTGCCATCTATACCAGGCTCCGCCCGCAACACGAGTCGGCAAGACCTGACGCTACCCCAATAAGCTTTTTGGATGAACGCATCTTCCCATATCATCCTGAACGCTTTTTATGACTTTTATCTTATGTTCTCCCATCCTCTGCCATTTCAGTTCAAGCAAACACACGTCCACAAGAGAAGCCCGCCGCCCCAGGTCGCATCACCGGCAGCGCCAGCATGGATACGTTAGTACGAGTCGCCATGGAGAAGAACAACGGAGGCCGCAAGATGATCATGATGGTACTTTACGATTTCACTTCCTGCACAGAAGACGAAGTTGGCGTGAAGAAAGGAGATCGCGTACGTGTACTTTACCGGGAACTCGAGTGGGCCTACGTTATCCGAGACGACGGAGCGGAAGGATTCATGCCATGGTCGTACCTCGCCTCCCCAGCAAAGCTCAGCAGACGCCAGGTGCCAGGTGATGACGGCTGCGATTGTAACCGATGCACGGATCGACACGATGCACCTTCGACCGATGTGACGAGAAAAATGTGTTCGGTTACCCTTGCCTCAACAAAAGCTGTGCAGTTCTCCGTCCGCAGGAACACGTCTGAGGCCGTATCCCAGTCTATGAAGACCACCAAGAACACGTCTGAATTTGACACCACCACCAGTACCAGCATCGGACAGACCCGCTATAGACCAGCAGCAGATAACATCGCACGTCTTGGAGCATACGTGAGCAGCACCTCGAAATTGAAAGACACGCGCAGCAGACGCAGAGCCAGTCCAGCAGTCGATACTCAAGGCGGTACGACGAGCGGTGTTTGCACGGACAGTGACAGCCCAGCACCACGATCCGATTCCGATAGTCCAACCACGAGACCAAAACGAATGACCTTCAATCAGGCCGTGTGCAGCGACTCCGATTCCGGTTGCGAGCAGGCGAGAGAAGACGCTCGGCAGAAGACGAACGAAGAAACGAATACGTCTCAAGACACGCAACTGTCGGAAACTTTCGAAGCGTTCGAGAAACGACCCCTCGGTAACTACTTGGTGATGTTCCAGTTCGAAGCCAACCAAGAAAACGACCTGTCCGTCCGACCGGGAGAATCTGTTACAGTGTACAACAAGGATGATCCCGATTGGTACTGGGTGAAGACACGCGATGACGAAGAAGGATTCGTACCGAGTTCGTAGGATTTTCACTGCATGCTGGGTCATAGATCACCATGCCGTCACAAAATGCAACGCAATAGGTCATTTACTCCTAGTACCTGCATCAAGTCTCTGTAACCAAAATGCTTAATGCTTTCTTTCTATCTTTCCAGCCGATGAATCAGCCATGACAGACGACTGCTTCACGGAAGTTCCAGTCTTCACCTCCACGCCAGCCCGACCAACCATGAACCGACGACCAATGCCGAAAAAGATGCTCATCCTTTACAACTACGAAGCCCGACAATCCGATGATATCAGCGTGAAACAAGGAGAGTACGTGTACGCCGATATGGACAACCAACGCTTCTTGGATTGGATCTGGGTCTACTCTCCCAAACAACAGAAGGAAGGATTCATCCCAAGAGAATTTGCCAAGCCGCCGAGTGGAAACGCGAAGTCAACGGCAATGTGAGCATGGTGAAGGACAACGGAATTCGCCCCTGACGTCTCTATTGTGCTAACGCCAGATGCGTAATCGTTTCAGAGGTCGAATAAAAACTTGGAAGCAAAACGTGAACGTCATGAAAGACAAAGAAATCCGTTCTTGGAGTTGTGATATCTGGGAAATGTGCAATACGAAGTGATATGAACAATATCTCAGTGAACAATGTGAAGCAGGAAGTTGTGAAATCTTTCCCCTGATCACGGTGAATATCATTATGGTGCTTTTGACAATATAAATTTGGACTCGTCATCCTAACCTGAGGACACTTTTGGCAAAAAGAGGCGTTTGGAATGATGAACTTAAGCGAGTTAGATATAGGAACGCTGGTTATAATGAACGGAAGGCGTCATGGAAACAGCTTTGTTCAGTCTTGATTACATGTACCTTTCAGAACAATGATGCTGATTGTGTCAAATAGGCCTTGTCACATGTGTTATTTTAAATTTGCACAATAAGTATGTACTATATGACTTGGGTAGGCCTACTCCAAGAGGAAGCTGTGAGTTGGATCTAGCCAAAAATACATATATCTTTGATGTAGCCTATGAGCATATTATGTAGGTCTTATTTTGTGGCTTATGATAATTTGTCTGTTTCTAGAATATCGAATGTGTCAACAGTGAAGCTGCTGAGGTGTAGATAGAGAGGATAATGTAAACAATGTAAAATATTTTAAAAGGTAAGTTATTGATGTATATAGTAATGGCAGACTCTTGAGTATTGTGTAAATAGTTTACTCTGTGAAGATTCTGATGAATAAACATTAGAACATAATATAATTTATTCTTGTGTTAATTTAATTCATGGATAACAATGCGGGATCTTCCCTCCCGTAGTACCAGGCCTACTATCTGTCAGTCCACTGGTGCCATCTCCTTCCACGTTACCAGATAAGAAGCCAGCACCACAAATGACAGCAGAGCAACCTTCCCCACACCAACCAACAAAAGAATTGACGAGTAACTGATTCAAGAAATACAACGAACCCTAGAAAATGAATTTGCCCCAAATCAGGTCTTTCTATTCATTTGACCTCTGTAAATGTAATCAGGATACCTCTCAATTAAGGACAGCATCTGTCAGTCCCAAAGGTGTCCTTAAAATAGAGGTCCCACTGAATCCACAGTGAATACAACTTACTGCTCTATCCATGCTGAAAACAAAGTTACAAGGTTATTTTTATGATTTGTAGCTAGCTACACATGATGCTGAAAAGGAAGGTATGACTTCAGGAGCAACACATCAGAAACACCAATTGTCTTTGACAAAATTTACTCTCTAAGGGAAGTGGATGGGCAGGTCTGAATGTACAAAACAATGACAAGCAAGTAATGAACGGCAGGAGAACAGCAAATCAAAGGTAGAATGAAGATGAACACATATCAAAAGTTTTATTAGTCAAAAGCCTTTTTAAATGTATCTTGAGCTGGAACAGCAGTCCAGACACATAAAACAACACAAGAGAAGACTAATGTTGATTGATACGAGGCATTTATTGTTTATTTCAAACAGATCACATGTCTTATTACAGAACCTCTGCTGAGAGTTGAGAAGGGTCACTGGACAACACATCACCATGACCAGGCCTCACCTATCCAGAGAAATTGGTTTTCCCAGCACATGACGCTACCGACTTATCCACACAACATCCACGATTTCGTAAAGGCAGCGAGAAAGTACATGTATTAAAATCTCACTGTTTTATAGTCATGGTTATGTACTTATTGTTAGCGGCAGGGAACTTCTGTTTAAACTGATAACGTTTTGAGTTCAACATCCGTTGTAACTTGTCTTCCTTCTCATCCTCCTCATTTAATACCTCCGTGCCATCCAAGTCAAGTTCTTTCAATTGTTTTTCAATATCGGCAAGAATTTCATCTTTCTTGGCATAGAATTCTTGTCGCTCTTTTTCAAGACTTTGACGAAAATTTTCCATTTTTTCTTCCTTTATTCGCTTCCATTCTTTCATTGCTGCCTTTTTTAATGTCCTCTTGTAAGTTACACGGCGATAATACTCTGGAGGTGGAACGTACACAATGTTGAATTCTTCAAGAAGTTTCTCAAACTTGTCCTTGTCTCCTCGCTGTAATAACTTCAGAATCTTCTTCCTTTTTTGAATCCTTTCCACCAGACAACTTTTGGCTCTTTTATCCTGAAAATAGTCAACGAAATCAACATTCCAATGGTGAGACTACTAACTTCAACTTTGTGTTCAAATGGGCAGAGTAAAGAGGACTTTCAAAGGTGCGAATTTGATAACATATCACTTACCTTCCTTCTCTCCAAGCAATATTTGATCTGATTTCGAATTTTGATGGTCAGTTTGGCAACTGAAAAGGAAAGAAAATGAACCTTCATGAGTTTCGCGAACTTCACCAACTATCCATTATCAGATAGATTATGGTTTGTTACATGTCCTATATGGAAAAATATCTGCTCAACATGTACTCAGTCTGCCATCCTCTCATAACTCACGTCGAGCGAGCTCTCCACACTGATTTCTAAGGATAAAATTGTAACATCACAACAAACCTTTGGCCTCAGGTGAAATGTAGTCCCCTTCATGTTTTTGAACCTTCTTCACTGCCTGTTCAATGCAATAGTTCCTCAGCATTTTCTGAAGATAGAAGATATACATGTACGAAAGCATTTGTTCCTGCTCCTAACATGAAAAGAAGTAACCATGGAAAAACTATTATTCATTCACTCCTGTTTACTTCACTGTGGCAGATGATTAGAGAATCTCTATGCCTCTAGGAGAATGTCCACTTTGATTCTCAACTTACCCCATTTCCATACTCGAGACTATAAATCCTCTTCACGTGATCATTAGCACTGAAATAAAGACAAAAGTCAGAATCAAATGCAATATCAACAGCAGTACCGGTCAAAATATGACACAGAAACAGAAGACAGGAATGTCTACGGCACACTGGGCACAATGACTTGAGGATAGAAGAGCTGTTTGGCCGACACTGCTAGGGACTTCTGCAGAGATTCTGGCTGCCTCCGATCTACTCAACTGTGATGTCTACAGGCTTGGTGACCTGGGCAATGACCGAACATTCTGAACTGATTGCTTGTTAACAGACGGGAATTTATTTACTCTTTTAATTCACTTGATTCTTCATAATCCAACCGCGGCAGACTTTTATCAACTTCAGGCAAGCCGATTACTTGGTCACCTGAAAAGAGTTAGTGGAACATGATTTAAGCAAAAGCATGGACAGTCATCATCTTTTGGTTTGTGACATTTGTACCCCCAGGAATCAGGATCAAGCATTGAGTACCACCAGATAACCCCATTCCTGCATAGTACAAAAGCACTCTTCTTAGTCTAAGAAACCATGATGACTGAGTGATGATAGTGATTAGAAAAGCCAAGTAATTCACTAGTCATGGAAAACTCATGATAAACAGGAAGTCAATTTCCAGAATCTTGGCAAATTTTCGACCCCAACCGGGGTCTTCTTCAGGCTGGCACTTTTAAGTCGAGCTACCAGAAGTGTAATGAGCTACCAGAAGTGTACACTTCTGGTAGCTCGACTTGAATGTGCCAGCCTGAAGAAGACCCCGGTTTGGGGTCGAAAATTTGCTAAGATTCTGGAAATTGACTTCCTGTTTATCATCATTTTGTGTGTCGATTTTTGTGCTTTCTCTTTCATGGCAAACTCATGATGTTTTCATTGATCAAGACACTCACGGTCAGAAAACAAAGCAGCTTACTCATATGTGATGAGTAACCTAAGAACAGGCTTACCAGAGAAGTCAAAGTCCACGTGTTTTGTGGGAGGCATTCTAGGTGTTCTTTTTCCTTTGAGATACCAGTGGTTGCGCTTTGAGATAAGAAATGGGGCACCTGAAATGTACATTTCTTCTCAGTTCTACAACACTTCTAAGCGGACCTACTAAATTGAGACAACAAGTGACAACTTGAGACAACCACCCCATAACTTGCGTCAACAAGGGTTTTTCATTTATTTTTTGCCAATTAACTATATGAGAAAGCTCAATTTACAAGTAGGTATCTTGTGAGAGTTTGAATGCCTTTGGAACATGGCCAACGAAGATATCAATCAATATTATGAAATAGCGTCCGCTGGCTATTTCCGCAATATGGCCGCCGGCTTCACGTAGCTTGGCAATCTCGTACCCAGAGTTCAATGCCACATTAAACTCTGGAAAGGGCTAGACCGGTACTACTTTTGCACAATGCAAATGCATCGCTGACGGCGGATGAATTTCTGGCCGTTGCACAACCAATTGCGTAGGGATTCGAAAGAGTTTGTACTTTATTCCTCAATAAAACATTTATTCCCCAACAGATTGTTAAAATAGTAATATTTTTACAAATACTGGAACAAATTCCAATTTTTGGTATGATTACTTTATCAACATCTTGCCCAACCAAGGCTTCCTGTCACTCCTACTATTGCTCCATCCACCCTTGCCGACCACCGTAGCATTTATCGCTCGCATTTGCCGCCCATGAGCGTGGCGGCTGAAGCAGCCAAACGTTACTGAAAGCGGGATTTATGACGAAGATAGGAACATTGTGAGGTTTGGATCGATGAAAATCTCAAAATGAAGAATAATCTAATACATTGTACGTTAATGCATGTTTTATTCACAAAACATTGGATTACACGCATTTATCATTGAGAGTGGTGGGGGTGTGTGCGGTCCATGGAACGACCTGTCTGCGAGCAGGATGACAAACGGTGGTCGTCAAGGGTGAAGGGAGCGTAGTTCGAAGGGTGGAGTGACCGGAGGCCTTGATTAGTCAAGATGCTTTATCAAATGATTTGTAAAATCGATGAGCACAAGAATCTTGTGCTGGGTTCCAGCCCTTTTCAGAGGTCTTACTCTTAGCCAAGAAACGATGGTGGCGACCTCTTCAGATTGGTAGCTTGGTTCCTGCTAGTTATGGTAACCATATCGACCAGGCATAGCTTCTTTTACGATATGACATTGACGGCTATTGCCTGGTACGTTATGGTTTACCCATATGCTGCATGTGGTGCATAGTGTATTGGCATGTACTGAACAAAATGACCAATTATTCCCAAACCTTACTAATTTAGAATAACCAAATGCCGTGAATCCTTTCATCTATCCTTAAATTTCATAGTGGTATTCCAAAAGACTGAAAAATTGGCACAAATTAGGAAAAAACTTTGATACAAAACTCCGTCGAAATGTGACCAACTCATGTAAACAAGTCGCGAACACGTAGCTGTCACAAGACCCGAGGTCACGTGACTGGGCGTAGTCCTGAGACTGAATGAGAACGAGACTAACGTCAACTGCCATGACTGCGCAACTGCATTGCGCGAGACTCTCATCATGGCGTGTGGCGGCCTGTGCATTTAGTTTCGAGGAGTGGATTTCAAAGTCGAATTGGGAAGTAAATAACGATGGAATTTTACTGAATTCACTCGGAAATGGTGTAGCGACGGTAGCTCAATAACACAGGGATACAATATTGTGGATTTTCGTGTTGGTTTGTGAATTAACAGTGCCGCACGGAATTCCGTGCGGGAATTGCTCCACAGGGAATGTATTGGGCGATCTGAGACTCTGTATGCGCGCTATGTAAAAGTCAGTTTGTAAAAGCAAAAGCGGAGCATACAGA
Source organism: Notospermus geniculatus (assembly GCA_002633025.1). Taxonomy (NCBI): domain Eukaryota; kingdom Metazoa; phylum Nemertea; class Pilidiophora; order Heteronemertea; family Lineidae; genus Notospermus; species Notospermus geniculatus. The sequence goes on from NMRB01000054.1 coordinate 93,119, forward strand.
GTCCCAGTTACTGAGACTAGGTTCCTGCAACGTCCGCGCGGGACACACAGGACCAGTTCCCAGTGTGGCTGATTGGCGGGCTTTTTTCCACGATGTCGACAGTCTTCAACTAGCCTACACTCTGAAAAGTAAAACACATACCAAGATGCGACAGCAGGCGATCTTGACGAAGCAACGACAGTGTACAGACCAATCCTCCCTGTACATTTACTGCACCCAGATGTACAGGCGACATCAGTGCATTGGTGCTGAAGTTTTTGTACGGCTTTCTTAAAGTGCATGTTGAATGTGTAATGTTTACACGATTACTTCGGGTCAGTCCCCGCCAAACCAGGGAACACCTTACAGAAAGCATGCTGGCTAATATCCGAATATGATTTTGACTGGGCTAACTTAGAAGCGGCATTTCAATTTCAAGAAAAATCGGCAACTTTGCACAGCACAGCAGACATGACAGAGGGCGCATTCGTCCCACATGTCCCAATCGTTTGCGAATGATCATTTCATACCGTCATCAAGGTCATGAAGATTAATAGCAAATCTCTGGCCGCGATGACGTCACATTCTACCGACTCGTTCTAGTCTTTGCCACCAGTGGCGCTTCCTTGCCGACATTTGACGGAAAAACACGGAACTGGCCGAGTCAACCTCGCCCCACGTCCCCAAGACACTGTTGCCATGGAGCCACCTGACGTCATGCCAATACATCCGGGTACTTTCTAGTGTTGCTTGACAACAACAACCACACTAAACATCCATTTCTACCCATTTTGATGCTTGTTTCTCTCGTATTCTGAACCGTATCTGGGTAGGGTGCCTAAACGATGTCTCTCAAAATATCTTCAGCGCCAGCTACAAAGGCCCATCGATGTAAGAAGAAAGAGGATGCGGAGGAAAAAAAGAGAGATGGCGCGTTCACGATAAAAGCGTTTCAGAAAAACGCGGATGTGAGTATCCATGCATCCATGACCATGTTGACGCGTGTATCGTGCATGTCGTGTACACAGCACACAGGCCTACTATACACTACACTACAGTAATGGGTAGGCCTAGGCGTGGCGGCCTGTGTACCTGCCGTTTTCGCTCCCATATTTCACCATCATACTAGGCCTATCCGGTATGCCTAACTAGGATGTCCAAATATAAGGAATTTATTTTTTAGAACAACAACAGGCCTAGGCCTAGGCTTAGTACCACCTAGGCCTATTCCCTATAGGGTAACGGAGGGTATTTCCGGTCGGGGGGTATTATCGGACACTGGCTCTAAAAATAAATTTTGGGGAGCATGCCACCCTCCAGTTCTTCTAAAAAGTAGATATTACAAATACCTTCAAGAAAATATGTATGTTTCCTGTGTTGGCAAGTTGTAAAAATTAGATTTTTGAAGTTTTCTGTGAAAATTGCACATTCTCATAAAATTAGGCTTAGGGTAATATCGGACATTTTCGGCGGGGAGTAATCATTATTTCCGATGGGGTAATTAAACTGGTTTCTTGCTTTACTTGGCCAGGAACACCTATATTTGCATGGAAATAAAGTTTTACTATCATTTATTCAGTATTGACACAATAAAACACTCATATCCAGAAGGTGACCGATATTACCCTCAGCTGACCGAAAATTGCCCACCCTGACTTTCTCTGCAAATAAATGATTACTCCCCACCAGGAAGTGATGTCATAGAGAGTCTGGTATTTTCTGGAGCAGCTTGGTCCAATTCATGATTGCAACCAATCAGAATCTATCTAAGGGATACACAGGGAACTGGGCGACCTATTTAGTCTTAAGTGTCCGATAATACCCAACTCTACCCTA
>NMRB01000054.1:98574-117734 GCA_002633025.1 Notospermus geniculatus
TCAAATATGGCCGCCAGGAAGCCATCTTGAAAAATGGACTTTGACCCACATTTTATAAATAGGAGTAGGTAGGATGTTTTAACGTTGTCAAAATATGTATCTAGGTACCATATAAATATATGGTAAATTTCAGTCAGATTCGACGTCAAATATGGCCGCCAGGGAGCCATCTTGAAAAATGGACTTCGACCCACACCTCATAAATAGTGGGAGCTAGGATGCTTTAACCGTGCCTAAATATGTGTCTTGGTACCGTCTACTTATATGCCAAATTTCGGTTCGATTGGACTTCAACATGGCTGCCAGGCAGCCATCTTGAAAAATTGACTTTCACCATATCTCATCGGTAGTAAATGTTACGATGTTTCTGCACTAATCCTTCACCATTCAGTGTATCACCAGGCTACTCACACTTCATACTCTGTCACAGAGGTGAGCACAATGGCCCTGGCCATTTCATTACCAAGGTAAACCTTAAAGTTGATGCCAGAGTGTTGTGTTAGGTACATTCCCAAGTGATGAATGGGGACTGGTTTGACAGTGTCCGTGTATTCATGATTCTATCTGGATAGGACTTATTGTTGTTTTGAGCAGTTGTGCATTGTCGAATTATAAAGGGGAGCTCTGGCTAATGATCCGGCCTCTCCTGTAACATTTGCCTCAAATTTCCCTTCTTGAGGATGCCAAACTCATTCTACAGGGATGCAAGATGGCAAAGATGTTCTGCACATCTTCAGTGACAATTATCTCCACACGCTTCATTTAAAGGGACTCATGCGAAAAGTGGCAGTAATGTCACATAACACTGTCAAGGTAATAGTGACTACGATCTATTTTTAGACCACTTCATTTCGCATTTGTGGCATGCCGCATGATGCGCCGTCTAGTAGTTGACTCTGGAACTGAAAAAGTCGGTGGAAATATTTCTTGGGAAAAATGCCTGCTGCCACCTGTCATTAGACGGTGGTACTTTAGTGCCCGGCGTGCAGTAACTTTCGCATAAGTCCCTTTAAACGTATTTCATATGTGACAAAGGATGTTTTTTGTATGCTGGCTGTTTTCACTTTGCAACATACAGCATGTACAGTACGTACACCAACATTGTCATCACATTTGTATATAGCAATCGACACTGTAAAATACAACACAAATGAAGCAAAATTCATTGGAAATGTTTCTGTTGTGTGCTCTGTTTGTGTTGCTCTCACGTAAACACTGACATGATTGCTCTTGTGTTTATGAGGCTAACTATCACAGCTAAAATGTGAACACTAAAATGAAAAGTAAAGAGAGAATAGCCTTTGCAATCTGTCAGCAGGAATTTTGTATCATATTAGGAACTTTTTAGAGATTATTGTTTTATTGACTAACATAGTTGAATGTGTGAAAATCCGTCCACAATTTGATCTTATTGAAATCACATTTCATAGGTCCATCCAGGAGAGACTGCATTCATTATGGTCATAACTCATTTTACTGGCTTTTGTCAATGATCCTCTTCACTTTCTGCGATATTTCTTTGAAAGATTTTGTAAAGTCAGGAACCCGTCTGTGATAACTTTTTGCAATGATTTGGATGATGCATTGCAACCACTCTCCTTGGAGAGTTGATGTGATTTCAATACAGGTCAATAGAAGCATCCACAAGTCGTACTCCTCAATAGTTGTTATGATAAGCAAGGTGGTAAAATAAATTTATGTAATGAAGTTTGATTTGTTGTGTTTGCTCCCTCCAACCAAAGTTAGAGGTTTCAGTTAGGCCATTCAACATAAATTACTTGTTTATCATCACCGCCCGTCCCAACATTTAGCTCCCGTGCCGATTATTTTGATATTTGATATATCAAATATCAAGGTACCGTCCGCTCCAAATTCTTGCCTCTGCTTCACCTTTGATTTTTGTTATTGTCTCAAACAACCTCCTGACCTGATTTTCCCAGAGCTGATGGGCTTTTCATAATTGATATCCATTGCGCCACGGAGGATATTACTGGCGAGACAAAAAACTGGCTTGTATTGCATGTAATCCATTTCTGTATGAAATTTTTGAAGCAGTACTCTCAAAATATCAAATATCAAAGGCCCTCCCGATCAAACATTGTCACCAATACAAGATATCAAATATCAAATATCAAAGGCCCTCCCTCCCCAATATCATAAGGTTGAATGATGATAAACAAGTAATTTATGTTGAATGGCCTTAGTTACATTTGATCGGACACCACAACTCTCCAATTAACTTGTTGCCATCCCATCTACTGATTGATCCGAGGATGACCAGAGAAGTACAAGTATTGATCTGGAATTTATCCTTGCTAGTCAAGGGTATAAAAGCTTTGAATGATTGCTCCACAGGATCTGCTGTACTGGGCATTGCCTTCTGCGGCTCCGTCCAGTAGGCCTGTAATATCACTGACCAGTTGATAGAACCCAAAGTATTTCCCACTTCAAATTACAGTAAACTATGTTGTACCACAACAAATACACAGGCTATTCACCATATAAGTAAAATATTGTGGCTCCCCGGGGACTCCAGAAAGCTAGTGTGGATAATATCTCAGTACCAGTATATGTACAAGAAGATGGGCAGAATTCCAAATGTTTTGTCCATGGATGATTTATGTACACAAGGAACAAGTGGTTGCCAATGGTGCCGAGGCCAACATGCACAATCCCTCTGTAGTAGTCCTCTTACACTGTTAAATCCCCCGAAGGCCTAATTCTGAGCAGGTATACCGCATGATTGAGTATATAGGTCTTTGGGTAAATATAAAGGACATTGTTGGATTTTATTGTAATTTAATTATGCCCCCCCCCCAACCAGTAATGACTAACATTTTGTTCCATAAAACCTCAATAAGAAGGCAGAGGCCTTACCTCACTCACATTCATGGTATGAATCCAGTCAACAACTGACATTTGGGAAGCTTTTGAGATTTCGAAATCACAGCCTACAGCCAAGTTAAAGGACCATTATTGCTGCAGACAATGATTATGAAAATTTGCAGTACAATGGGCTTATGTGTCCCTAAAACCGTTCATCAGATGGCAAGGCAAATACATGTATGTAAACAATCATAGTCACACTGAATAAAATGTCTGGTTCAACATGATATCTTAGTGCCTGAGTGCGTGATTTTTCGTGTTTTCCCAGTAGGAATTCTCAATGGTACAACAGTTAAAGCCCCACTGTATTGAATCTGAAAAACGCAAATCGTCGCCGCGATTCTTGACGACGTCACGACGTCAGCGTAGTGTAAAAATGTACTGCGCTCTATCTCAATGCATTAGAGCTCCCCTACGCAGTTTTTTTCACTCTCTGTTGAAACCTAGGCCTTGGTTATTAAAAGTAAGTATCAGGCAAGCATTTTGGAGACCTTCATGAGGCCCTGAGACCTCAACCTCCACTCTCCTAACATTTTGAAAATACCGTAAAATTCAATACTGTGGGGCTTTAAAGCCTCACAGTATTGAATTTTACGACATTTTCAAAGTGTTAGGACTGTAGGTAGAAGTCTCATAGCCTCATGGTGGTCCCCAAAATGCTTGCCAGATACATATTTCAAAGAATCAAGACCCAGTTTTCAGCACACAACGAAAAAACTGCAGGCGGAGCTCTAATGCATTCAGATCAAGTATAGTACATTTTACACTACACTAACGTCGGAGGACGTAAGCACTTTCTGAATTCAATACAGTGAGGCTTTAAATCAAACCTTTTGTTGGTCTATGGTGTATCTGACAAGAACATAAAACCAACGCAACATTTCTACGAAAATTATTTATATTTCCAAATGACTCGAGAGATTTCTTTATACAAATGGTGACAGTATAAAACCATGATTTAAAACAACCCAGCTGTACCTCATTACCCTGTCCTGCTTGTTAAAATACCAACCGCATCTGAATGTTTGTGATCCAACATCAGTCATGTTGATATTGAGAACTGTCCTTAAACATGTTTGTAACCCGATCTGGGAAAATCAGGCATAAGCCTCCTACGGGGAAATGACGACACCACAACAACTTGAAATCAAATAAGCTGTTCAGTAACAAAGTGAGGTGAGAAAATGGGTCATATGAATAAAGACTAGCAAATGCTTTTACTTCAGATTCGTACAGCATTGCCTAAATGCATTTACATTGCAAAATTCAAGTAAAAGCATTTACTATTCTTTATTCGTATTAATTACCTAACAGAGAAGTCACGACCATTATCATGACTGGAGATTTGTGCCTGGTTTTCCTAAACTGGGTCACACATTTGTACCCTAAACCTCAGCTGACATGAATAAGAAGTAGCGATGGTTGGCCAGTGAATAGTCGCTCATGAGAACTCATTCTGTCATGGTGATCATGTTCCAATTTTTGTGTTTAAACCATGACATCACTCCTCCACTTATTTGAACATCTCCAATGCTATCCCTAAAGCTCATTATACTGACTGTTGAATGTGATGACCTAAAGCTTATTAAAGTCTGGCAACATCTATCTTCGACCTAATGGAATGCGCAAGTCATGTAATGTGACAGAGCTTTGCGGTTTATAATCATGCCTGTCGATCACTTGTGGTCGTTCCCCGATTGTTTGCGTTGTCCACCGGTCATTCAATAGCCGCGTGTGATTAAAGGTCCGTGGAAAATCCAACGATCAATTTCCTAGCTTCCGCATTCCATTAGGTCAAAGATAGATGTTGCCAGACTTTATACTGACTGTTGAATGTGATGATCTAAGGTCAACAACTATCGGCGAAAGGGATACATGTACAATCATTACAAACATGTTAGATAAACTATCATGATCCTTATGGAAAACAGCATTTCACTGAATTATGAAATACAAATTATATAAAGCGGATCGAACAACCAGGAATCAAACCAAATACCAAACTGGGTGGCAATTCTTTGTGGCCCTTAACATTATCTAAAATGCATTCATATTTTCCTCATCCATGGGCCATAAATGTGACTGACATTGTGCTGAATACCCGGAAATGGAGTGTAACAAAACAAGTCGAAAATATTGATGTGCAAAGTCTAGCCGTACTGCAGTGCACATATTCAAACATGCTTGCACGATTTTGAAATCAAACATTCTCTCAATACTGTGTATGAAACATTAGAGCTGTGTTTAAGAAATTGTTGCAGATATCATTAGAATGAAATGTGGAAGAACAAAACATGAAAATCACAGGTTACTTAAATAGTGCTGCTGCAGTTTGGTTCATCATAGACACCTGTGAAAAGAATATGTATAATATACAACCATACAGGGAACAACCATCTGATTCTCACCAGTCTATCTGGCCTGACGCCCAATTAGCCTGGTTTGAATCGATCACATTTCCCGCTCCTGAGGAGATCAGAGTCTCTGCCAATCATCGGTGTGCGAAGGCTAATCGACTTGCCAATCAAAATCCATGTTACAAATGTGTGTGGAAACAGAAGAGAAAGTGCCGAACAGCGACTTGTTTCACGAGTTCTAATTGGCTCGGAGACGGGGTCAAGTAGGGGTCAGATTCATTTATAATTTATGAGTTAACGCAAAAGATGACATGATTGGGACAAGGCTAAAGACGCAGTCGATGGCCATGTCTGGACAAGATGGGAACAACCTGAATTATCTGGCTGAATGACGACATGGGTGAGGCAGGGACAAACACAATTTCTTTCCCTACTTTTCTATCAGTAGTTCGCTATTGTACGGAACACAATCTGGAAACAGTTCTAATTCCTACCTTGATGATAGAGTTGGAAGGAAGAATGGCCAGCATCAATTGCAACAGAAACAGGACCAACAGTGGCGACTGCTTCCTTCAGTTTATTTTCATCACCTTGTGGAAGGTCAACATATCCACTGTCTGTAGCACCAACATCTGATTTATGGAATCGGCATGTGAACTCCTGAATTGTAAAAGAAACGGTGTACAGTATTTACAAAATCCTACTGCAGCTGAAAATCACAACATTAGAAAGTCATTGAAGGCTGGGCAGATTCACTGAACTAATGACTGTGAGAAACTTGGAGGGCTGTAGATCAACTTAAGATGACACCTACCCTTGCTTGGTAAGGATAAGACGTTTCAGTGTCAATTCCTCTGTTAGCCTTGATATATCTGAAGGCATTATCCATAAGGCCACCATTGCAACCATTGTTACCAAATGCTTCTGAACAGTCGACGAGATTCTGTTCGCTGAGAGACACCAACTTTCTTGTCTTCTTGAAATGCTGACCCTCAAGTGAACCCGTCTGAAAAACAATCGACATCAAAACTAAAGTTTACAATTATCAGTTCAATTTCAAGAAATTTGACACTTGTTTTACGTTGTCTGCATCACAGAGCAGATACGGAGGAAAGTCCAAGACTCAGTTAATGAGGGAAATGGTCATTTCCAATCTAAAGAGGCAGTACTTACAGTACTGAAAGCCCAGCAGGAACCACATGCCCCCTGGTTTTTGATGGGTGTGACATATCCTTTTGTCCTCCAATCCACTTGATCAGGAATAAAAACAAAACTTGGTGAGAGGTAGGTTGAAGCCTTGGAGTTGGTTGTTCTGTTGGGATCCATCTTGTAGCCATTCATCACTTTTCTGAATTCCTCAGGATCCTGAATGAAAGAGAGACAGTCAAGTCAACGATTGAGTGGCATACACCTTGCATGGCGAGATGTGTTCACCTGACCATGCAAGGTGAGGAAATTGAAACTAAGAGGTGGATGGTGTTTGTCACGGCAGCCTCATGCACAGATTGATAAGACCGTCTGACCAATCGTCAAAGACCAAGTCACAACATGCTAGAAGGACCAATATGACGGACATTTGGGGCTGTGACGTCACGTGGGAAACCTCTATACCCAGGCCTACCTACTACACCACATGTAGGCCTAGTAGTGATTGTACATAGGCCCTATATGGATGCCTAATGACTGCATTGATTTTCCCAGGTTGGTTCCCCACCAAGTGCTGGAGCATTCCAAGCAAGACCTTCTGGATATACAGCCTTCAAGAAATTCTATAAAAGAGGAGACTTCCCAATTGCCCTTGAACATGACACTAAAGGAAACAAGATTGCGTGGAAGGTAAATATGACATTTCCCAGGTTTACTTTTAGAGGAATGAAGCAACCTAAGAAGATACTCTGTTTGGTGGGGAAAAACTAAGAATTGATTTGACTGTCAAGTCAAGCAGCCAAGTAAATTTGTAAATTATTGCTTTTCTTGAGAATCTTCATTCAATTCAGTATTTTGGCATTCTCTGATTCCAGGTGGAGATTGAAAAATTAGATTTTCATCATTACCTGCCTTTGTTTTTCGATGGGCTCTGCGAAGTTCACCACCCACATGAATTCTTCTCTCGACAAGGTGTCCATGACATGTTGGAACATGGCGGCAACAAGGTGTTACCTGTCATACCACAGCTTATAATTCCTCTGAAGTGTAAGTAACTAAGGCGACACAGGGGCAGAACTTTTTTTAGCTCGACTGATTAGTCAATCCATGTGTGGTTTATCCCTCTTTCAGATGGCAATTTAGGGTACTGCATGTTGTGATTGATGGACTTCCTCCACGATGTGACAAGTTAACAACAACAGATGATAACAATGCCATATAAAGTTGGCCCCTCTTGTGTTAGGAGTCATCTCACGAGAAAGCTTCATATGCACTTCCCTGGTTATAATGAGACATCTAACTATGGACCTCTTTTTCTATTTGTAGCTGCCTTGAATACGAAAAACACACTAATAGTCTGCACGTCACTGAAAATCTTGCAGCACTTAGTGGTATCAGGTGATATGATCGGAGAGGCTTTAGTTCCATACTACAGACAGATCTTGCCAGTTTTAAACACATTCAAAAATAAGAACAGTAAGTATCATATTCATGGGAAAAGATTCAGAAGAAGTAGTTAGTATGGGGTCACCCTAATCTGCGTGCCACGTGCCAAGTTCCACGTGCCACGTGCCGCGTGCCACGTGCCACGTGTCACGTGCCGCGTGCCATTTTTTATCAAAATTTTATTAATTGCTGAATTGTAATTTATCAAAATTAGGTGTTGGGGTGAAGGTCGATTAGTGCCAAAATCCGTGAAAGTGATCAAATCTCATCAGTAGCACTCAATTGCATAAGGAATTATAATTGACTCATGACTACATGTAGCTTTTGAACCAAAATAGGCCTTCTGGGTTCACAAGATGACCTCAGGGGTGGCACTCGGCCTCATTCTCATTGGAGGAGCGGCGTGGTCTAGTGNGAAAACATGGGTGACTTGATCCAGGAGACGCTAGAGGCGTTTGAACGTCATGGTGGTGAGGATGCATTCATCAACATCAAATACATGGTACCGACGTATGAGTCCTGCATGCTCAACTGAAGACGACCAGACTTGTAAATAGGATATGAATATATGTGTACAGAGAGAGATTTTTTTATCAAATACTGGCACTTCAACTCTGGACTAGATGAATCTTCTCTCCTTCATTTTCCCAAGCATTCCTGACTTATTATCTCTCTGTCAAGATTAAATTAACATTCAAGAGAGATCATTTGCTCCCTCTTTTCACGGATTTGCTGAGCCGATTCAGCTAAATATGAATGAATCCGCTGGATCTGGTTAGATTTGAAGCGATGGTGCAGAGTTCTTTTACAGCATAACAGATGCTTCTGCAGTTTTCAATGCAAATCTATATTTCATTTGTTAGTGTCTTCTCGGGACTATCTTTGGGTCTGCAGGACGTGATGTCATTTAATTTACTTGATCGTTGGTCATGTTTGGCCTGATGAAAAACCACATTGTTTATCTTTTTTACCGAGGTAAACCTTAAAGTTGATGCCAGAGTGTTGTGTTAGGTACATTCCCAAGTGATGAATGGGGACTGGTTTGACAGTGTCCATGTATTCATGATTCTATCTGGATAGGACTTAGTGTTGTTTTGAGCAGTTGTGCATTGTCGAATTATAAAGGGGAGTTCTGGCTAATGATCCGGCCTCTCCTGTAACATTTGCCTCAAATTTCCCTTCTTGAGGATGCCGAACTCATTCTACAGGGATGCAAGTTGTGGCAAAGATGTTCTGCACATCTTCAGTGACAATTATCTCTACACGCTTCATTTAAAGCATCCTGAGAATCTCAGGTCATTTATGGTCGTACCCTCCCTCAATGCCCTGAGGACAGCCACCCCGTTTCGCTGGGGAAGACGGCCATTCATTCATGTGTACTCGCCAATTAACCATGCAATACAGTGGGGAAATGCCACTTGATGAAATAGCCGATCGTGCATAGTGCTGCAACGTCTGCACACAGATCTGGAAAATTACGAGTTACTGGATACCAGGCTCGTAGCATTGTATCTCATTCCATAATTTATGCACGCTGTCGAATGACAGTTGCTCCAAACACATGAACTGGATCATACCTTCGTGTTTTGAACCTATTGGTACGTACTCGTTATCTAAATATTATCCGTGAGAATCGTTTTGACGCAAAGTTAATTCAGGAACAGTCAAAAATTCAGCGAGTCAGTCAGCGAATCGAAGGGCGATTTGTCCCATCTTCAAAACACACAGTGGAAGCTCAGCTCTGCATGAATGACGTCATTGGATGGAAGCGATGCTGATTGGGCGAAATGATTTCTTTCGCAAGTACCACAGGAAATGGGGCTGATGTCCTCAGGGCGTAGTAGGGAAAACGCGAAGCCCTGGGATTCTCAGGATGCATGTAAAGGGACTCATGCGAAAAGTGGCAGTAACGTAACATAACACTGTCAAGGTAATAGCGACTACGATCTATTTTTAGACCACTTCATTTCGCATTCGTGGCATGCCGCATGATGCGCCGTCTAGTAGTTGACTCTGGAGTTGAAAAAGTCGGTGGAAATATTTCTTGGGAAAAATGCCTGCTGCCACCTGTCGTTAGACGGTGGTACTTTAGTGCCCGGCGTGCAGTAACTTTCGCATAAGTCCCTTTAAACTTATTTCATATGTGACAAAGGATGCTTTTTGTATGCTGGCTGTTTTCACTTTGCAACATACAGCATGTACAGTACGTACACCAACATTGTCATCACATTTGTATATAGTAATCGACACTGTAAAATACAACACAAATGAAGCAAAAGTCATTGGAAATGTTTCTGTTGTGTGCTCTGTTTGTGTTGCTCTCACGTAAACATTGACATGATTGCTCTTGTGTTTATGAGGCTAACTATCACAACTAAAATGTGAACACTAAAATGAAAAGTAAAGAGAGAATAGCCTTTGCAATCTGTCAGCAGGAATTTTGTATCATATTAGGAACTTTTTAGAGATTATTGTTTTATTGACTAACATAGTTGAATGTGTGAAAATCCGTCCACAATTTGATCTTATTGAAATCACATTTCATAGGTCCATCCAGGAGAGACTGCATTCATTATGGTCATAACTCATTTTACTGGCTTTTGTCAATGATCCTCTTCACTTAATGCGATATTTCTTTGAAAGATTTTGTAAAGTCAGGAACCCGTCTGTGATAACTTTTTGCAATGATTTGGATGATGCATTGCAACCAGTCTCCTTGGAGAGTTGATGTGATTTCAATACAGGTTAATAGAAGCATCCACAAGTCATACTCCTCAATAGTTGTTATGATAAGCAAGGTGGTAAAATAAATTTATGTAATGAAGTTTGATTTGTTGTGTTTGCTCCCTCCAACCAAAGTTAGAGGTTTCAGTTAGTTACATTTGATCGGACAACCACAACTCTCCGATTAACTTGTTGCCATCCCATCTACTGATTGATCTGAGGATGACCAGAGAAGAAGTACAAGTATTGATCTGGAATTTATCCTTGCTAGTCAAGGGTATAAAAGCTTTGAATGATTGCTCCGCAGGATCTGCTGTACTGGGCATTGCCACTTCAAATTACCAGTACAGTAAACTATGTTGTACCACAACAAATACACAGGCCATTCACCATACAAGTAAAATATTGTGGCTCCCTGGGGACTCCAGAAAGCCCAGTGTGGATATCTCAGTACATGTACAAGAAGATGGGCAGAATTCCAAATGTTTTGTCCATGGATGCCAGTTCATTTACATGTATGTACACAATGAACAAGTGGTTGCCAATGGTGCCGAGGCCAACATGGACAATCCCTCTGTAGTAGTCCTCTTACACTGTTAAATCCCCCGAAGGCCTAAATCTGAGCAGGAATACCGCATGATTGAGTATATAGGTCTTCGGGTAAATATAAAGGGCATTGTTGGATTTTACTGCCCCCCCCCCAACCAGTAATGACTACCGGTAATATTTTGTTCCATAAAACCTCAATAAGAAGGCAGAGGCCTTTATACCTCCATTCATGGTGTGAATCCAGTCAACAACTGACATTTGGGAAGCTTTTGAGATTTCGAAATCACAGCCTTCAGCCAAATTAAAGGGACTCATGCGAAAAATGCCAGTATAACACTGTCGAGGTAATAGTGACTACGATCTATTTTTAGACCGCTTCATTTCGCATTCATGGCATGCGCCATCTAGTATTAGTAGTTGATTCTGGAACTGAAAAAGCCGGTGGAAATATTTCTTGGGGGAAAAACGCCTGCTGCCACCTGTCGTTAGACGGTAGTACTTTAGTGCCCGGTGTGCAGTAAATTTCACACGAGTCCCTATAAAGAACCATTATTGCTGCAGACGATTATGAAAATTTGCAGTTACAATGGGCTTACCTGTCCCTAAAACCGTTCATCAGATGGCAAGGCAAATACATGTATGTAAACAATCATAGTCACTCTGAATAAAATGTCTGGTTCAACATGATATCTTAGTGCGTGATTTTTCGTGTTTTCCCAGTAGGAATTCTCAATGGTACATCTTAAATCAAACCTTTTCTTGGTCTGTGGTGTATCTGACAAGAAGGAAAACATAAAACCAACTCGGCATTTCTACGAAAATTACTTTTATTTCCAAATGACTCAAGAGATTTCTTTATACAAATGATGACAGTATAAAACCATGATTTAAAACAACCCAGCTGTACCTCATTGCCCTCTTGTCAAAATACCAACCCCATCTGAATGTTTTTAAGGAGCTGATTCTGTATTGTGACCCAACATCAGTCATGTTAATATTGAGAACTGTCCTTAAACATGTTTGTGACCTGATCTGGGAAAATCAGGCACAAGTCTCCTAGGGGGAAATGACAACACCACAACAACTTGAAATCAAATAAGCTGTTCAGTAACAAAGTGAGGCTATTCTTAAGTAGTGAGACAGTGGGTCATATGAATAAAGACTAGCAAATGCTTTTACTTCAGACTTGTACAGCATTGCCTAATACATTTACATTGCAAAATTCTGAATTCATATGACCAATTGAGTTAACAGGGAAGTCACGACCATTATCATGACTGGAGATTTGTGCCTGGTTTTCCTAAACTGGGTCATTGTACCCTAAACCTCAGCTTACATGAATAAGAAGTAGCGATGGTAGGACAGTGAATAGCCGCTCATGAGAATTCATTCTGTCATGGTGATCATGTTCCCATTTTTGTGTTTAAACCATGACATCACTCCTCCACTAATTCGAACATCTCCAATGCTATCCCTAAAGCTCATTATACTGACTGTTGAATGTGATGAACTAAGGTCAACAACTATCGGCGAAAGGGATGGATATACATGAACAATCATTACAAGCATGTTAGATAAACTACCATGATCCATATGGAAAACAGCATTTCACTGAATTATGAAATACAAATTATATGAAGCGGATCGACTCCGTCTGTTTGGTGCAAAATTTTGAACAACCAGGAATCAAACCAAATATCAAATTGGGTGGCAATTCTTTGTGACCCTTAACATTATCTAAAATGCATTCATATTTTCCTCATCCATGGGCCATAATGTGACTGACACTGTGCTGAATACCCGGAAATGGAGTGCAACAAAACAAGTCGAAAATATGATGTGCAAAGTCTAGCCGTAACTCTGCAGTGCACATACATGTATTCAAACGTGCTTGCAAGATTTTGAAATCAAACATTCTCTCAATACTGTGTACGAAACATTAGAGCTGTGTTTAAGAAATTGTTGCAGATATCATTAGAATGAAATGTGGAAGAACAAAACATGAAAATCACAGGTTACTTAAATTATCAGTGCACTATTAACTTGAATTTGAAATTATGATTCTAAACATCTAATTGCATTGTTTTCCCCCCGTTTCAAAATGAGATTTCGTCGGCATTCTAAACGAGAGGGTAGCTGGCCTGTGTAGCGATACCACACTGGTTATCCTTGTTGCGACTCATCTTTATATATCCAGCCATTCCCCACCCGGTACCCCAGCTGAAAAACAGAAAACAATTGCATTAGCACACTACATCATAACAGTGTTTCTGCCAGGAATTTTTTTAAGGGGGGGGGGACGAAGAGAAAATTTGACAGAATTCTTGGTCAAAAACACAAATTTTGACGAATTTTAACTTTTTAAGGAGGGGACATACCCCCTGTACTCCCCTCTGGTGGAAACACTGTGGTATTCTTTGAATGGTATGAAAATCAGCAATATGCTGCCTCACACTATCAAACATATCAAAAGGAAATGACTATCATACCTGTTTTTGACCAACCAGTAATCAATGCCATTCTCAGTGCCGTATCCCACCGCCAATACACCATGATCCAGAGCAGTGCTGCTGCAGTTTGGTTCATCATAGACACCTGTGAAAAGAATATGTATAATATAGAGGAATCCCACTGACGATTGTGACGTCACTGCCGCGACGAGATGCCGCCATGCTGGACGTCACGTCCAACGCATTCGTAGCTTCAGATGACGTCCAACATGGCTGACGTGTCAATGATGACGTCACGTGAAGTTCCTCTATACAACCATACAGGGAACAACCATCTGATTCTCACCAGTCTATCTGGCCTGACGTCCAATTAGCCTGGTTTGAATCCATCACATTTCCCGCTCCTGAGGAGCTCAGAGCCTCAGCCAATCATCGGTGTGCAAAGGCTAATCGACTTGCCAATCAAAATCCATGTTACAAATGTGTGTGGAAACAGAAGAGAAAGTGCTGAACGGCGACTTGTTTCACGAGTTCTGATTGGCTCGGAGACGGGGTCAAGTAGGGGTCAGATTCATTTATAATTTATGAGTTAACGCAAAAGATGACATGATTGGGACAAGGCTAAAGACGCAGTTGATGGCCTTGTTAGGACAAGATGGGAACAACCTGAATTATCTGGCTGAATGACGTCGTGGGTGAGGCAGGGACAAACACAATTTCTTTCCCTAGTTTTCTATCAGTAATTCGCTATTGTACGGAACACAATCTGGAAACAGTTCTAATTCCTACCTTGATGATAGAGTTGGAAGGAAGAATGGCCAGCATCAATTGCAACAGAAACAGGACCAACAGTGGCGACTGCTTCCTTCAGTTTATCTTCATAACCTTGTGGAAGGTCAACAAATCCACTGTCTGTAGCACCAACATTTGATTTATGGAATCGGCATGTGAACTCCTGAATTGTAAAAGAAACGGTGTACAAATGTATTTACAAAATCCTACTGCAGCTGCAAAATCACAACATTAGAAAGTCATTGAAGGCTGGGCAGATTCACTGAACAAATGACTGTGAGAAACTTGGAGGGCTGTAGATCAACTTAAGATGACACCTACCCTTGCTTGGTAAGGATAAGACGTTTCAGTGTCAATTCCTCCGTTAGCCTTGATATATCTGAAGGCATTATCCATAAGGCCACCATTGCAACCATTGTTACCAAATGCTTCTGAACAGTCGACGAGATTCTGTTCGCTGAGAGACACCAACTTTCTTGTCTTCTTGAAATGCTGACCCTCAAGTGAACCCGTCTGAAAAACAATCGACATCAAAACTAAAGTTTACAATTATCAGTTCAATTTCAAGAAATTTGACACTTTTTTTACGATGTCTGCATCACTTAGCAGATACGGAGGAAAGTCCAAGACTCAGTAAATGAGGGAAATGGTCATTTCCAATCTAAAGAGGCAGTACTTACAGTACTGAAAGCCCAGCAGGAACCACATGCCCCCTGGTTTTTGATGGGTGTGACATATCCTTTAGTCCTCCAATCCACTTGATCAGGAATAAAAACAAAACTTGGTGACAGGTAGGTTGAAGCCTTGGAGTTGGTTGTTCTGTTGGGATCCATCTTGTAGCCATTCATCACTTTTCTGAATTCCTCAGGATCCTGAATGAAAGAGAGACAGTCAAGTCAACGATTGAGTGGCATACACCTTGCATGGCGAGATGTGTTCACCTGACCATGCAAGGTGAGGAAATTGAAACTAAGAGGTGGATGGTGTTTGTCACGGCAGCCTCATGCACAGATTGATAAGACCGTCTGACCAATCGTCAAAGACCAAGTCACAACATGCTAGAAGGTGTATGATCGTTGCCCTTACTTACCAGTACCACTCAAATAGCAAGCAACACAAAGCACTGTTTTTATCGTCAAATCATCTTGAACCATCACGGATTCATGATATTGCTATACCTTCATATTACCGAACTTTGCTCCAAGTGGAGCAAAGTTTGAACGCAAAGCGAGACCCTGATATTTTAGATTTGTCAAATGTTAGGACAGGTGCATCAGTTAGAACTGTATCTCACCATATCTGCATATTTGTTGACTCCAAGAGTGTAAGTTTTCAGTCCTTTCTCGTGGAGGGCATTGTGTTTATCGATAATAAAGAGATTCTTGATGAAGATTTCAAAACGCTTGAGCTCCTCTTCAATGGTTTTATATGTTTTATCTGAAAAAATTAAGAAGTACATGTAACTTTCAACCATTTGACTACAACTTACAAGAACCATATTAGGTATAAGGTTGCTTTTAAACTACTCTTTCCCGTTTCCGAATTCCAGTGTCAATGTAAAAGATATCGAAAAGGTTGTCAGTACTTACTGTGCTTGGCTTTGAAAGCTTCCCACTTTGCCTTGAAGATTGGGTTTGACGTTTCTGGTTGTTCCATTGTCTGAACTGGTCCCTGTGACATCTGTACAACTTGAGCTTTCTCCAACTTCAACCATGGAAGTGCCATGGAGCTCGCAACACACAGCAGTAATATGACACTCTTCATTTTGAAAATATATATCACAGATCTGGAAAGCAACAGTCAACATGTCAAAATGTGATATTCTGACAGAAATCTAGATGAATTCCTGGCATCACAAGAATCCATCCATTGGCGGGGAATCAAAATGTGCTGAGTAAAAGCTAAAGGACATGAAAGCGTGATTGTCAGCAACTCCGAGTTCGTGAATGTCAGCAACTCCAAGTTGCTGACATTCACGCTTTCATGTCCTTTCCTCCTTCTGATGACAGTCATAAGCCTACATTACATCTTTGCAATCATAAACAAAGTCAACTACAGAAGTAAAGGGATTGAGAAACTTACCAATTCCACCTGAACTACCCTCATGCAATTCCAACAATCCACAGTGACGAGCTAGGCCTACATGAGCATTTATAGAAAGTTTTATCTGATCAGATCACACAATGTCATTTGGGAGATCACATGGATATAATTCACTATCAATCAGCTGACTCTGCCATCATGTGACATCTGGTATCATTCATTAAGCCCAGTTAACGGCACATGGAGGCCACTTAGCTTAGTCGGTTTGAGGGCCGGGAATGCCATTGGATGAAAGAAGGAAGTCATTCACAATATGGGTCAACTACGTACAATTAAATTAAATGACGCCTAACCTAAGCACCTTATCTGGCAAATGATGGTGGAAAATGCAACTCAACAACAAGCTTACTGACTGAGCCTCTGATTTCGTAGCATATAGCAGTGGACGTCACAAATGGCTCTTGTAGGGTCTTACTTAACACAAACAAAACGATTATGAAAAAACTTCTGCAGCGGCATGAAAAAGGAGATCTTCCATCCACGGTGCCTACTTAACTTAGCTACTTCATTTCATGGCATCCTACTAATGTTGGCCCCTAGCCTGTGTATTGTAAGGCCTGATCATAAATAATTGAGTATAAAGCACAATAACAGTTACGACATGAATGATACAAGTTGCTGGAGAAGGTATGAAAACAATGATCAAAAGAAACAACAATGGAACACATGTTTGTTTATTGTTGTGAACTGAAAACAGCACAGAGAGGAGAGAAAGGACAGGATGAAGACACTCAGTTTTCATAAAAACAGGGCGACAAAGGGCCATAAATATCAACGTACAAAGTACCTACGCTTACCTTATAAGACTACAAACGTTTCAGTTCAATTTGTTGATAGAAATGGTGATAAATTAGGGGAAAACAATCGTTTTTGATCACTGCCTAGTTTCAATTCATCTCATGACCCGTCATGTGACTTTTGAGGAGTCATATGACTGATTTCAGGCGGCGTAGATCACTGATGTAGAAATGAGATGATGCTCGGTTTGAAGATAGGTTGGAAGAAAGTCCCTATCTAAAAAAACATCACCTTATTTATGCAGTCATCTGTACGATTTGTGAACATTATAAAGAGTTTCCTCAAGCATGTCAAGCCCAAAATTTGTGAGATCATCCGATGTACTTTTCAGCTATGACGTCAGTGATCTCCACGGCCGGTTTCTTTTCAACCTCGTACCCAAGCAAATTAGTTACACAGTTTGACGATATGTGGCGTTCTAGTCTAATCCGTCTGATGAAGACAGGGGTCACAACCAGTCTTGTTGAAGACACTGGTTGTGACTAGGCCTATAAAAGGACATATGTAAGAAGAATTCCTTCATCTCCCAAGTGCCGCAGATTCCTCGATCAATTATGAAAATGTTGATTGTAGGACAGCGCTGTCCTCTGGAAAGCAAAATGCGGGAGATTTATCACTCCCAAAACGCTCATAATTAGCTCATCTCTCGCCGTTTTCATAAGGCCATGTAAAAAAAAAAAGTTGGTTAGCATCCTTCCACTCTCAGTTTTCTGAGGAGGGCGGGAGGTTTTTATTTTATTTTTTATTGAGTTTGAGATGCATGTTACCATGGTAATCACGGCGACCTGAGGGAAATTTCAAATGTAATAGGTATGAATTGAAACAAAAACTACTTTCTATCCTTTAAAACTGTGTTGTTTTATTTAAGCATCCCAGCCTACAATTTTATCACTCTTTTGGCAGTTTTTGAAAGGTTTTTTTGAAAATAAAAAATAAAAATTTNAACATTATAAAGAGTTTCCTCAAGCATGTCAAGCCCAAAATTTGTGAGATCATCCGATGTACTTTTCAGCTATGACGTCAGTGATCTCCACGGCCGGTTTCCTTTCAACCTCGTACCCAAGCAAATTAGTTACACAGTTTGACGATATGTGGCGTTCTAGTCTAATCCGTCTGATGAAGACAGTCACAACCAGTCGTGTTGAAGACACTGGTTGTGACTATAAACAGATAAAAGGACATGTGTAGGAAGAATTCCTTCATCTCCCAAGTGCCGCAGTTTCCTCGATCAATTATAAAAATGTTGATTGTAGGACAGCGCAGTCTTCTGAAAAGCAAAATGCGGGAGATTTATCAAAATGCTGATTAGCTCATCTCTCGCCGTTTTCATAATGACTAACAAAATATCGTACAAGTACGTTTATACAAATAAATTTATTGGTGAATGGTCCCTAAATTTACATCTATCAACAATACAACTTGACGGTAGTCAACATGAAGATTTTTTCATACAAGTACATAAATAATTTATTTTGTTTTAATCTATTTGAACAAGGACGGAAAGTACAGAAGGACAACATGAGCTTCCTCTGTGATGACTACAGGACAAGAAAATTTGTGTACTAAATGGAAAGAGTCCAGACATTCAATAGGGGGGGGGGCCTACAATTACAGTGGAACCTCCCATCGCGTGGTTACCTCTGCCAGCAGGACACCTCTTTGTTAAGGACAGCTAAGTACAATCCCAAATTTGTCATTTCTATTCATTTTGACCACTGTAATTGGGACACCTCACGTGACCATAAAAGGCAGTTGGGGGGTACTTTCATGCTTGCTCAACTTAACAAGAGAGTTGTACCATGGGTACCGGTTACTATTATAGTTGTGACAATTGAGAAACCACACACTCCAGAGGAAGCCACTAACATCAGGGCCGTATATTTAGCTTGATGGTCGGGGGGGGGGGGGG
>NMRB01000054.1:117766-140985 GCA_002633025.1 Notospermus geniculatus
GGGGGGGGGCAACTGCCCCCCTTGCCCACTGCTAAATACACCCTGAACATTTGTCAGTAAAGGGATGAAGAGGACACATCAACATATCTGTGTTCAGTGCTAATTCCCTGAACAACCACCAACATTGGATTTCATTTCCATATCACAGCTCCTTTGATAATGATAAAACTTTCATAAAAACATACAAGCAACTCATAAACACAGCATCTGTCGTTGTGTTTTGACATCAACAAAACCTACTCAGTTCTGGACCATGAAAACAAACGAAAAGAATAAATGTATTTGGAAAACCTGTTACAATGGAGTACCAGCATGTGCATGAATTTACCTGAATATACTTTTTAAATATCATGTCTATATTTCCTCCACAGGATTAAATAATACATCATTTTTAAAAGACATGACACGAGAGATACTTAAACTTGGACACAACACCTAAGTACATGTACGACTAGGTTCTTGCAACCTACAAAGCAGAGGATGGATGTGGTAGACACTGTGTATTGTTTACTGAATGGACAGGCTGGCCTAAGAATTTATAACCAGGGGTGGATCCACGATTTTGGAAAAGAGGGGGCGCACTGTGCTGGAAACACTGAATCTGTGGTGAATTTCAATGATTTGCTCCAAATGTCAGAATTTCACGGTCAATTTTACAGATTTGTTGGCCGAAAGGGGGGCCCGCGCCGGGTGTGCCCCCTGGATCCGCGCCTGATAACACTAACAGTACGCAGGCAAAGAGAGCTATCTCTCGCATTGCTTGACATGATGGAGTCAGCGGTGCAAGAATACATACCCATCGATAGAAAGTATTCGCAATATAAGTTTTGGAATCTCCAAGGACAGCAAATGGATAAGGAAGTACATGTAATTCCTGCCACTCTGCCAGTGGAATCAAGCAGACAAGTTCTTCGACCCAGGAGTCATTTGGGTGAAGGGAGTCAGAGTGATACAAATAAAATACTGGTATGAAGAAAGTGGAGACTTCTACGATGTGGAAAAGGCATTCCTGTGACTGAAAGTGCATAGTGAGATGACTTTGAGCAATCTGATCTAACATCATATAAAAGATGTGAAGGCACAGTGCTACAAGAAGAGATACCGGTACTTTGAAAAAAAGATGAATCAAGGCCTTCATAGTTCGAGGCTTACTTCTGAATGAAGTACATGGTGACTGAGAATTAAGGCGTGCCCGTCAAAGGTTGCAGAAATGTACGTGAAGAAATGTTCTAGGTTTTTAGCTGCTCTCCATTTGATTTTCAGAACACTCTATACAATAGTAACCAAAGTGGCATCCAAGAGATCAAGTATGAGAGATCGACTTGGAGAAATGGCTGGAAGAGTAGGCGTGAATGATGACTTTTGTCATCACAAGGGGAATCATCAAACACACCAGACAGGATAACCATTGAAACGTGCCCAAAATGCGCGGTACTGCTTTCGGCAATTTCCAGTAATTCCTAAAGCTTACTTGACATATGTGTTTTTGAAATCCCATCCATCATAAAGTTAATCTATCTTGCACAAAGTAGGTATATGCAAAGCATCTAATGACTGGACTGTAGTTTTTCAACAAAGTGAATGCATAACAACTTATCAATATAACACTAACAGTCCCGACCAATTCTCACATTCGATAACCGTAATAGTCCACATATCGAAATGACTGAGAGTATTGGATGGCTTTAGCCAATGCCTGAGATTTCCGTGACCGCCGCAAGTACAACATGGCTATCGACTGTTTCTTCCGTTTGTTTTCCCTGCTGCTCCTCTGCTCCGTGTTCTTTTTCTTCAACCAGCTGCAACGACAGAATAAAACCGTTAATAAAACATCAAATTTAAGATGCTGCATAGACCCTCCACATCATGGTGATGCAGCAACTGAAATATCTTGTATAGACAGGGTGTTACAAATGTTACAGATCATTTTCTATAGCAACGGTAACAACACCTTGAACCACGATGAGTTCATATCGTTACAACTTGGGACGAGGCTCTATCTATTGAGCGTAGTCCGATGATGAAGTGACCGTAGGCCTTGATATTTTTGAACGCCTTAAAATGACAAGAACTTACGCCCTAAAAGCCTTATCGCACTCTTTCCGTGAGCGGAGATAATATCCATCCTGTAATTCCTTCGTCTTCTCTCTCTCTGTTTCTTTCTCCTCCTGTTTTTGTTTCGCCTTCACCTGGAGCCATTCCTTGAAAGCACTTTCATTATCACGCTCCTCCTGAAAGAAACAGAAAGTATGATCTCTCAATNCAAGTAGCGGATTGTTTATTTACATTCAATTTGTTTATGTTGTCCTGTTTTAATCTGTCAGACGTGTTTTGCTGGTTTGGTATGCCCTTTCAAATACCTTTTGTGCTGAAATAATGCCAATATGTGGGTTGACGTGGCCCAAAACAAAAAAAAAATAACTTGCTGTAAACGTTTGTTCACACAGCCGAATGTAAACAATGGATCCGTGGTATATTCCCTTTAATCACAACAAAATTATTTGAGAATGCGCATGTCCATCAGTACCGTAACGTTTGAAAAATGTCTGTTTACACAAAACACGATATGGCTACCCTCATGAAAACTATTGGCAAGGAGTATTCGCTCTGCGGGGATTTGGTGGATATACAATTCTTATCGTCGCGACATACACCTGGACTTTGCAAAAGATAATAACGGGTCCAAAGTTGTAACCTTGCATCGCACCAAGTGCGGAAAACACCTTTAAAATCCAATGAAATGTTCTAAAAAACTGCCATACAGTTCGTCATTGGTTAGTATTGATCTGTTTTTTGGTACCACTAACCAATTATCCCCAAACACGACTTTCGATATCCGTGCAACAACCCATACAGGGCGCTGAGGGCCGTTACGGTACTGATGCATCTTTTGGGGTCACGGTGTGGAGAAAGTTCGTTTTTACAAAAACTAACATGAAAAGTGCGCTGCTGGTTCATGTCTTTCGTCTGACGGACATAGGAGATGCCTAAAATGTGTATTGTTTTGGAAAAATATATTACATCTGATCGCTCAGAAACCGGGCCAAAAGGAGCAGATTAGCCAAGAACCACCCACATATGTGTTTTTGAAATTCCATCCATCATAAAGTTAATCTATCTTGCACAAAGTAGGTATATGCAAAGCATCTAATGACTGGACTGTAGTTTTTCAACAAAGTGAATGCATAACAACTTATCAATATAACACTAACAGTCCCGACCAATTCTCACATTCGATAACCGTAATAGTCCACATATCGAAATGACTGAGAGTATTGGATGGCTTTAGCCAATGCCTGAGATTTCCGTGACCGCCGCAAGTACAACATGGCTATCGACTGTTTCTTCCGTTTGTTTTCCCTGCTGCTCCTCTGCTCCGTGTTCTTTTTCTTCAACCAGCTGCAACGACAGAATAAAACCGTTAATAAAACATCAAATTTAAGATGCTGCATAGACCCTCCACATCATGGTGATGCAGCAACTGAAATATCTTGTATAGACAGGGTGTTACAAATGTTACAGATCATTTTCTATAGCAACGGTAACAACACCTTGAACCACGATGAGTTCATATCGTTACAACTTGGGACGAGGCTCTATCTATTGAGCGTAGTCCGATGATGAAGTGACCGTAGGCCTTGATATTTTTGAACGCCTTAAAATGACAAGAACTTACGCCCTAAAAGCCTTATCGCACTCTTTCCGTGAGCGGAGATAATATCCATCCTGTAATTCCTTCGTCTTCTCTCTCTCTGTTTCTTTCTCCTCCTGTTTTTGTTTCGCCTTCACCTGGAGCCATTCCTTGAAAGCACTTTCATTATCACGCTCCTCCTGAAAGAAACAGAAAGTATGATCTCTCAATTTATGCTTATGATGACTCGGGGAATGGAGACTGTCAACCCAAACTGCTGATGCACTCAGGACTGGATGCTGGACTGGAAACTGCAGCTGATACCTCCATTGTGATTCAAGGGCAGTCAGGCACAGTCATCCTCCCACAGCAGGGCTTTGGTCTCGTTCCTCTCCATACACTCGCACACAAAGTGGATGACGAGGAGCAAGGTAAAAACCCCTGCTGTGGGAGGATGGGAACAGTATAAACATTGGACATCTGTCACCTCCGTTCTGAGGTGCAAAGCTTGATCCCAAGTCAGACCCACTCTTCACGTGACAGAGTGGGCGAATCTCCCCCCCCCCAGGAACTTTTGTCAAAGGATGGACATTCATTCTGTAAGGAATAGCACAGAAAGTCTCACCATGTCAAACAAAGCTGAAATACGACATCAAAATGTTAACATGAAATGAAATAGAATTAGGGTTGTAGCACACTTTATATGTTCTTCACACTGATCAGTTTGCTGATGATACACTCAAGTTAATGATCAAGCACATCAAAGCCTGAACATACATCATACTTGTACAAAATACACTGCTACAGATTTGATGCAAATGAATACACGAAGAGGAATTAAATAATAGGGTGAAAAGAAAGTCTTTGACGCATTTCACAATGTCATCAACAACAGACAGAGGGTTAGCTTAAAATCAAGACTGGTTACGGAGAAAAGCTACAACTTGACACTCTAAAACTTTAGGCAACATAAAAACAAAAGAGCATGACAAAAGTATATGTAACTGGTCTTCATGAAGTCATTTCTTTACCTCAAAAACGGTAACTTTGGTAACTCTGCTATCCAAGATGAAAGGGGGTTGAGCAACTGGGACAGACAGAAGCAACAGACACAACTGACAGATCAATGCTTGTGTTTCAGGTTCAATTTCACGCAACAGGTAATATCAAATAGTGCAGGGAGGGATTTTAAGTTGACAAGACTTCTGGTGTCAAATGTCAACCTTTTGGTTCACATCTCCAGGTGATAAATTGACACTGCATAACTGTGTCACAAAACGTATTCTTACCTGAGAGCTACTGGTGCTACCTGTTTCAGAAGATTCACTCTGGAGATTAAGATAATGAGAGCATAAAATCAAGATGAAGAAGGCATGCCACAGTTTGGCCTGAGAAGAAAAACTGAAATTCACTTTTAAGATGATGAAATGCAGTCAAAGACTTCCTTCACCCAAAACTCAAATTATGGGAAATCTAATCTCTGATGATGAAGTGCAGTGTTGATATTATACAAGCATCCTGACACCATCTAGGCCTCCTCAAATGATACCAAAATTGGCATGAGTTAGTGAGGTAATGATACCAAAATTGGCATAAGTTAGTGAGGTAATGTTGTACTAATACATGTACCCTCCGGATGACATTGTCATTGGTGGTGGGGCCTTACAAGCCAGAAATTAGCTGGAATTCAACCTATGTTGTTATCACAAAACCCCAACCTGCATTAGACAAGTAAAAGGTGGCATTACTCCATTCTCTTCAGTTCACTGGATAAAATATTGCCACGACAAAAAAGATGACCCATCACCAAACCCATATCACGATGAAATCGCACTACAGCGAGTAAGCTGTGGGTTGGGGTTGCAATTTTGACCAACATCTGACATCCCACAGACTCACCTTCTTTTCCTTGTTCCCCTCCTCTACCTTCTCCTGGTGTCGTCTCTGTGCAGCTTCATCTCGTTTTCTACTCAACCAAGCTTTGAACGCCTCCTCATTTTCTTGACGTTTCTCATGCTCTTCCTCTTTTTTCCGTTCTGCCTCTGTTCTCTGCCGCCGCTGCAGGGCCTTGTCTCGCTCCACTTTGATCGCTTTCTGTGCATCGCTTAAACCGTACGGCGATTTATAACTACTAGACCAGTCGTCTTCATTACGATTGGAAGAGACTTGGGCAGATTGGGCTCTCCGATTCGGTTGGAAACGCTGCTGCCGATTATAGCCATTAGCTGTCGAGGGCCGAGGTTGACTTGGTGGGGTGGGTGACAAGGAAGAACCAGAGACTTGGGCTAGCGGCGGACCACCTCCATAACCTGCAGCAAGTGCGTCATTGGAATCAACAAGTTCAAATTTTCCCTCACGTTCTACTAACACTTTACTATCCTTATCCTTATCCTTACTAGTTCCCTGATTATCACCAGCATTGTCCTGTTCCCTGTCCCCACTCTCATTCTCCTGATTCGTTTCTTTCTGAATCTCCTCTTCATCGTCGCTAAATACAGGCGGCGGCGCCACCAGATCAACTAAATTGTCCTTAAAGCCAACCTTCTTTTCACGATCCATATCCGTCGGCACGCCGTCGTATTCTAATTCTGCATTTAGTTGTTTGATTCTTTCTGTGACATCATACTCTGGAGGTGGATCCTCATCTGAAATACAGGGATTCATTAATGTATCGAAAAGTTCACAGGGGCAGTGTTATATCTAGGCCATTTTAGAGTGGCGGCGTGCCATGCTAAAAGGGGGTGCCACTGTGCCCTTTTTAACTCCCTTGGCGCCATGCCCCTAAAAAAATTTTTTAGGTTTTAGTACCCCCCAGACAGAAACTGGCTTAAATTGGCTGTTGACTGGAGTTATAGGGATCTTTTTAACTGACAAGCATCTCAAATTCCGTTAGTAGAAATATCGCGAATGAAAAGTGCCCTTTTCTAGGTTGAAGTGCCCTTTTCACAAAGTTTGCACCATGCCCTTCTGAAATCCTAGATAACACTGCGGATAAGAGTATGTTCAAAACAAAAGGCCTGACACCCGTCCACACTGCTACGGCTCTGCTGGCACCCACACAACAGAGAGAGGTTCACCAATATCCGTCACCATGTTGAACTCAAATTCAACCACGAGTAGGCCTACAATGTTGTAACATAAAATGATACAAAGCTCCAATAAAATGAACAGAGTTGTGAGATCCTCACCAATAGTAGCAAAATATCCTCTAAATTTCATTCTCATCCAGAAGAGTTCAATCAACCAGACCTGCTTTCAAACAAGAACTTCTATCTCCAGAAGAATCACATGAACTGAGCTTATGTAGGTATGAGCTTTCCTTGGATTTCATACATTATATTTCTATCAAATCAAATTGCAATATCCTTTGATGTAAATTGGTCTGCATATTACAAAGCTTTTCCCGGCTCCCACAACAATACACCTGCTTGAATAAACTCCTGTTTTTAATACTACCAGTATTCAATCAATGCTCTGTTTATCCCAAACATGCCAGAGGCTGCGGATGAAAAGGCTGTCAAAAATAACACTCAAGGCCTGTGTTTAGAATAGCTGAAGGTCATAATTGGATCTCATGACATCTCTATGCTTAGTTCATGTAGTTCATACATAATTCTAGTGAGTACATTCAAATAGGGATTTTCCTTTCTAAATATACCACCAGCGCAGGAGTTGGCAATCTCATAAAACAGCCCGTTTTTCAGTACGGAAAAGGTTTCATCAAGACCAACATATCTCATATCCCTGAACAAATATTGTCACCCTAGGCTCACTTCACGCAGTATTAAGCTGAGCTGAATACGTTTGTGAAGAGTCCTAAATCAAACAAAATATTCCCAAATGATCGTGTTTGAACAGACATACATTTCGATCAGGTAAAGTTCTGGGAAATCCATGTCACCACTGGGTCCCTGTGGTAAAAAGTAACTTGAAGTCACTCAGAGGTTACTCTAACTAATCTATAAATGAGTAAAGCACCACAGATAATCTTACTTAGGTAATCATAATCTGCATCACTTTTCATATTATCCAACTCGGCCATGGCTTGCCGTTGATCATCAGTCAGAGTATAGTCGTCACTATCCTCATCACGATTCTGAGGATACGGCGTGTCGTCAGTCCGGCTGTGACCTCCCATCCCGGAAGAGGATGACGCGACCTCCTGCCCTTCACTGGCTTCACCCACTTCTGATGACGGAGGACTTGTTTTGGCTGTATTTTGACTCGACAATTCACTCTTCTCTGTTGCTGGCTCTCCGCTTCCGTTTTCCTCCTTACCAGATCCTGCTGTCTCTGCCTGACCTTTCTCCTCTTCATCATCATCTTCAGCGAGAAGTTTGTCGATTTCTTCCTCTGTTGCATCATTTTCCACATTGTCATCATCAGCCGACACCTGGAATGGAAAATGAAGAAGAATGATGCTGAATTAGTTGACAGTACAGTGTTACCATAAACTATGTTACCGGTACTTCATTGTGTGACTATCCAATCAAAACGGCAGTCAAGTTAGACAGCAGTGTCTATTGATTTGGTACTTTACCGGTACTGTTTGGTATTTACCAACCCGCTGCATCATCTCTATGAGGTTAGGCAAGGAGAGGAACAGGCTAGGCCCAATACTGACCACTTTAGGTTGGTGAATTTCTGTTCAGCACATATTCTCTACATGCAAGTCAATGGTAACTCACATTAACTTGCTTAAAATGTACTGTCATGACTTAGTCATGAAATTAGTTCAACAGAACACATATAAAGCATTTCATCTTTTGTAATGGTATAAAAAGAAGTGATTTGCTTAGAGAAATGTTGATGTTTTGAGTGAGTTCCAAAAAAATGGCACCTCTAAATTACTTATAATCCAGTCATTATCACAATAGGTCGAAGTAATGTAGCCTACTGCCTGTGCCAATTGGTGTGACTTCATTACTGAGCAGGAGCCCCTGCAATCAATGCCCATTTTTGCCAAAATCCCAAATCATCCACATGTTTAACCCCTCAAATTGGTTAAACTTATGGATACCTGTCAGCAGCTCTTAGTTCAAGATGTTGAAGTGACAACCGCAATATGATCGATGCCTTTAATCATTCATGTCTTGTTGTAGCAGGAGTTGACAATGGGGAACCCGCACACTAACGTCACGACGTGGTGCTGTGAGTGGTTATACTGAAGTGTCTTTTTTCTGACGTTATTTCCATTTATTTCTGGCATGAAAATAAACCATTTATGTTGGTCACCCAACAGTAAAATTTACATCATCGTGTAGCAGATGAAATTTTCTTTTACGGTAATCTCATTCATTTTTTTCTTAAAATGAAATGGTCCATGGACCATGTGCTCACTGGGTTGGACATAATAGTCTAATGACAGAGGGAGGTACATATCAGTTATGAGCAATCTGGGTCAAGTCATTCCCAGAAAAGACTTTGATGATTTTTGGGTTATGCCACCTGGCGGCCATATTAGATGTCCGATCGGGCTGCAACTTCACATGTACATAAAGGTCATCTGCAGGGGACCACATAGCACATTGGAGCGCTTTGGGTCAAGTCGTTCCTGAGTTACAGCACTTTGATGATTTTCGAGTTACGCCACCTGGCGGCCATATTGGATGTCCGATCGGGCCGAAACTTCACATGGACATAAAGGTCATCTGCAGGGGGCCACATAGCACATTGGAGCGCTTTGGGTTAAGGCGTTCCTGAGTTACAGCACTTTGATGATTTTTGGGTTACGCCACCTGGTGGCCATGTTTGAAGTCAAATCAGGCCGAAATTTGACATGCATGTAAAGGTCATCTAGATGGAGGTAAATATCAAATTTGAGCACTCTGCGTCAAGCCGTTCCTGAGTAATAGCACTTACTTGATTTTCAGGTTACGCCACCTGGCGGCCATATTGGATGTCGAATCGGGCCGAAACTTGGTATTTTTTAAGGTACCCCTCCAATGCATGTTTATGCAAGATATGAAGTTGCTCGGTGAAATAATGACAAACTGTGGCAGGTTCGTCACTTTTGTCGAACTTTGACCTCTGTGACCTTGAAAAGTAGGTCAAATCAAAAACCCGTTATATATGTTATGTATCCTTATTAGCTACACCTATGATAAAAATTTGAAGATGATCTAGTCATTAGTTCAGGAGTTATTGTACTTTTTGTGTTTTTGGTTTCCGCCACCTGGTGGCCAAACTGAGAGTTGAATCGGACCGAAACTTGGTGTCGTGGGTCATCTGACCTAGGGGTATATATGTACCAAGTTTCAGATCAATAGCGGTTACGAAACGTGCCCTGCTAACGGACAACGACGGACGACGACGACGACGACGGACGACGGACGCTGCACCATCGTAATAGCTCACCCCAGTGAGCTAATGAAGAGATACGATGGCAATAAAAGCAACGTTTTTTGTGTCATTTTTCCTCTAGAAAAATGTACATGAAATTTTTCCATGATGCAATGTCAACACCTAAAATGACGTCAATGACGTCGTTTCGGTACAGCTGCTCGCAGCACCGACCTGTCGGGATAAACCGCAGGGCGGGTTCCCCATTAGACTGCCAATACCTGGAATGCTGGACTGGAGCTGGAAATAAGCTTTCCAAATTCTATGTTTTCTTGGGGGGGGGGGGACTTCCCTACGTACATGTACAACAGGCGAATGACACAGCGGATTCCTCGGTGCGGACAATTCATTTCCAATCACTAGACAATTACGCACCCTACCATTACCATAATTGTGAAGTCTATTCTTTCCCAGAGCAATAAGATCTTTGGAAGTAGTAAGCCGTGACACTTCCCACAAAGAAAACTAGTCTGTGTTCATCTGAGATTAGTAATATGCTTGATTTCATTTGAAAGTACTCAAACACCATTGCCTATAGCTCATAGATTCTCGGATGTGGTACAATCACGCAGATGTGGTCAAGAGTGTAGTTTTTATCGCCGCGATAATCACCACTTTTTTAACGCTCAGTAGAAACGGATATTGCTCCGTAGGTCGATCGACTGTTGATAGAGTTTTACCATGGCTTTTTTCTCCCGCTGGCGATGTCACCTGCTGCTGGCATTTTTGGCGTTTTCATGGGCGTTTTGGATGCGTTATTGCCAACAGCGGTGAAATCGCCGCGATAAAAACGCCCGTCAAACCGGCCCTTAACTCTCTTGCTAATATGTACAAACACGTTGTAAACAGTATGGCTGTCCAAGAATGTCAAAGTGAAAGAACTTCAGGAAAGATTGATTTTCCTGCTCATTCTCAATACACCTTCCGTAGAGAACTGCTTCCAGTTCTTACAACCTAAAAGTAGGCATCCATTTTTGCTTTATACATGTACATCTGATCTACATCGCCATTACTGAGTACATTGTATTCTCTAACATACATGTACATGTATTATTACACTTCACACTCAGTTAATCTTCCAATCCTATCACTAGTTACCATGGTAACCAGCGATACAAACAAGCATGATAACCAACTCAATTATATTGTTATGATGAACATGTGGCTGTCACTAGGGATCAATTCACACAGGCAATAATCCAATTAATCATCATCTTTAATCAGCTATTGTAATAGATTATTCATGTCACCATGAATGAATGAAATCAATAACTTGTCCCATTGTGGAAGAGGATTGTTCAATGAGATACCATGGTGGAGATACACACTTTCACTACATGAAGCAGACATGGCAGCGGTGCTCGTGTTAGAAGCTCTCTTAAAGCGGAATATTCGCGCCGAGTCAAAGATTCCACAGAACAGTTTCCGGAGCGGCCGCCGCAATGCAGTTGTTGTTACGAATAAAGCGGGTTGTTTTATTATTTTTGGTTCACTTTGGACAGATGCGAACAATACGCTTTAAAAAGCCCCCTTCTGCAAGTTTTAGATATCAATAGTAACCTATCTCTCATGGAGAGAGGACAACAAACTGTTCTTAAGTCAGAAGAACAAGACTGAAACTTGCCCTCCAATGGAAAAAGTTAACTTGATGATCAGTGAGAACATGGTCAATTGAAGTCATGCACTTTGTGCTGCTAAGTAGTAAACAATATTCAACAGAAAGGTTCATATTTCCATTTTTAGCAGGTTTATTGCTCCCTCTGATCTTGACAGAGAAGGCACTGCCATTCATTTCATGCCACTGGAAGGCAGCGATGAATTCACTCTCTTCAAAATAGGAGAACACTGGAAACACTAACTTCAGCCCATCACAAAATGATTCTTCGACAGCCAGCTATAGTGACCAGTATCATCACCTGTTCCTAAGGAGGCCTATAATGGCATGCAAATGTGTTAAGTTTGCGAAATTCGGAGACGACTTTATGTTTACTGTCAAATGTGTAACTCAAATCTGAATTCTCACCTGATCTTTTGATGCCTTCTTCTCTTCTTTCTCTATCAACCAGTCAAGTTCTTTTTCAATGTCTTGATCCTCTGAAGCCGACGGATCACCATCGCCATAAAACTTTGCAGCACTCATTTTGAATTTGCATCAGCAGACATCAGGCAGCACCTGAAAATGAAATCAAGAGTGTGATTATGACATTTAAATAAACATGATCATAGCCTACTAAGGCCCTACCCGTAGGCCTATAGGCCCCCACTGGTATCAAAATCTGCGGCTGCTAATTAAGCCTAATTCATGTGACATGTCATAGGCCTAGGCCTATGCTGATGCGATATGGATGCCTACCCAGTAGGCCTATAGCATAGGCCTACTATTCATCGTTTCAACGGCCCCCCGCCATCTTGAATTTCTTGCAACTGCACATGCGCAGTTACATCTGGTAGGCAATCTTGCGCAGGCCTCTGGGGGACACAGTGCGTGAGTGGGGCAAATTCGTGTCTCTTGAACAATCACTTTGCGTTGTTTTGCCTACCAGAAAAGTGCGCATGCGCGGGTTCCAAGAAATCTCTGTGGAAACCAAGATGGCGGCGGGTCGTCGAAACGATTGAATACTTATTAGGCCTAGCTAGGCCTACCCAAGGCCCCTCGCCCTGGCATGGCCTGGGCCTGGCTCTAGCCTATTTCATTTAATTTAGGCCTAATTACTAGGCCTAGCCTTAGGCGTAGGCCCCTACCTAGGCCTAATTGAACTCTGTTACTAAGGCAAAATGTACCATGGCAATGGACATGATGGATGCAATGCAGTGCCTACATACACTGCATGCACGCACACATGACTTGTCAAATTCACATTCATTCATGATGATATCAACAGTACAGAAAATGACACAGTAAACTTGACGTTTCCTTCCAAAAACAAAAACATTTTACCAGATATATAAACTTTTTAAAGCTCACCTATCTTAGCAGAATGATTATCACACATATGATGGACCAATAAAGTAGGTTTTGAGGGCTTTAATTACGTCTCTTTTTCATGTTCTTAGAACTTTCCCCTTGTTGTTTATAGGCTGCAGCCTTGGTAATGGGGGCGGGCACCAGGTTTGATTGGCAGGTGCTTCCGAAACTACAGACAAATTTGAAAAAATCATGTTGTGCCAATGTAGAAAAGGCGTAAACTCTATTACCACACCACGATAAAAGCTGAAAATGAATTGATAAAAAGTAAAAATTATATTGCTGATATTATAGTACATCAAATGGCCTTTTTTCTGAAACTTAACGCCACATTGCATATCAAAATTATCATCCATCAAAAAGCTTTTCAAATGTGGTATGCAGTTAATTTTCTGCTTTTAGCCAGCAGAGCCAGCATAAGAGATTCACAATCGATACGGCTAAAAGTAATAAGAAAAATCATTAATATATCCATAATTACTTATTGCTGTGTGTTGATTAGCACAAAACACTTATATTATATTAGTGTCATTATATTGAGGGTAAATAATTTTTAATTTGTTGACATTTAGTTAATGTGAATTTCACTCAGTAATCAGGGAACAGACAGAGGTCGTTTCGACGTGGGCAAGATGGCTTCTACCGGCGTGAACATGAAATTCTTCGTCGCTTTCGCTGCAGTTTTCGTCGTGCAGATTACACATGCCGACGAACAGGCATGCCACTCGTATGCCGGAGGTTTTGTGTACCCTGGAGAAGTAAAAAGTTCAGGAGGTCATCAACTCCAGTGGACGAAGGCTCAGAGTATGTCGTGGTCTGACCCGATTGTCTGTCGGATGGATGAACTGCTGAGAGCGACTCTTTTTCCGGACATGCAATAGGCTACCATATGTTTGCAATTGGCTTGTGGTCTTACACAGTTTAGGGGCCCTGTCTCAATTTAAGCATATTTTAAAACTGTCTATGATTACCCATGATGACCTCATCCTCAGCCCAGGTTTCATGCTTGCTCAAGATTCATAGCCTACGGTACCGGGAAAGCCAGCCAACCTTCCTAGTCCGATAAAAGCAGATGTTTGCAGCCCTCCCCACCCTGACCCTGGCCTTGTTCAGCCTGTTGTCATTGAGTGCTATATTGCTGACATGGCTGGCCATGGCCATGCATGCAGTAACTCATCCCAAAAATAATTGATCATGGCTGACTGACATGATCTCCCTTCCTCTTCAGTATCTAAACCTGCTCCAGCTTGGGAAGGAACTGCTGTTGTGAATGGAAAGTTTCAAGATCTAAAGCTATCAGACTTCAAAGGAAAATATCTTGTCTTTTTCTTCTATCCTCTTGATTTGTAAGTCGCCCTACTTCATACTCATAGCTTCTCGGCTACCATAAATGAAAATTGGGTTAATACCTTTGGTTATCTTTGAACTGAAGTATTGATATTTTTACAAGTTCCAACAACTGTTGTATTGTAATCATTCTGTGTGCCGTAATTGGCAAATCTACAGGCTGACTTCTCATGCCAAATATGACGCATAGTCATATTTGATTGATGTTTTTAAGGCACTGTGTCCAAATAGTTTGCAGTAGGACAACTGTTTGGTTTTCAGAAATTCTCCTCTTCAGTAATAGTTCTCCTCTTTTCAGTACATTTGTTTGTCCAACTGAGATCATTGCCTTCAGCGACCGTGCCGATGAATTCCGTGCCATTGGAGCCGAGGTTGTTGCTGCATCAGTCGATTCCCAGTTTACACATTTGGCATGGATCAATACCCCAAGGAAACAAGGTGGTCTTGGAGCATTAAAAATTCCCCTTCTCTCAGACCTCACTCACAAAATTTCCAAGGACTATGGTGTTTATCTGGAAGAAGCTGGTCATACCCTCAGGTACATACATGTACTGGTAGCTCTCTGTCTGATATAATTTCTCTTCAAGAGATTTGGGGAAGATGACAATTGTAATATAAACTCTTGAATCAGAAGTGAATTGAGATACAGCTGGTTGAAATGGTTTCCTTAAACTATGTTTTATTCTTCAGTTGGTAGCTGCTTATGAACTTATGCAGCCATTCCTGATTGTTCTCTGAAGTAAATTTACGTATGTTGTAGGGGTCTGTTTATCATTGATGACAAGGGCGTCCTACGTCAGATAACCATGAATGATTTACCTGTTGGACGATCAGTTGATGAGACCCTGCGTCTGGTGCAAGCATTCCAGTACACTGATAAACATGGAGAGGTGTGCCCGGCAGGCTGGAAGCCAGGAAGTGATACAGTAAGTTAATCAAAGTGAACTTGGAACTCCAGTTACTTAATATGTTCATTAAGAGTCTGTCTCTCAGTAAAACACGTCTTACTCTCAAGTTGTCCTTTCCTTGTATTGCCTCTCTTTCATCAATATGAAATAGAAATCGGGTTTCTAAGGTGAAAGACATTGCTTCCTACCAGAATCGAACCCACGGACCCTCGCATAAGGCATCAATAGCCAAGCACTAAGGGGCCTCTCTTTCATCCATAATGTAAAGACAACACACCATCTCCTGTTTCTTCTTCATTTCCAGATCATCCCTAACCCAGCAGACAAGATCAAGTATTTCAGCAAAGTTAACGAGGAGCTTTAAACATGTTAAATGCACACTATTTTCCTCTTTCTCTCCCAGGTTTATACTAATGCTACATAGAGTGAAAATTCTGTAGCTGGTATTTTCACAATCTACTTAACCATCATGATATACCGGTATATCCTGATCCAAATGTCAGTCATCAACCAAGTTTGGACTGTCTCCACTGTCAGCATCGAGAGTATCGAGGACTTGATGATTCCAATGCAATCTCTCCCGACTCAGGCTACATGAATCTTCTCTCTCTGTTTGCTTTCTCTTTTATTTCTAGTGATAGATCTGTGGCGTGTTGTAGCAGCTTTGGAACTAACTGCTTTTAGGCATTGGTGTGCAGCTTACCGTAATTTTCGGGCTACAAGGCGCGGCCTTTTTCTTTGAAGAAGGGTCTAAAATTGGGGGTGCGCCTTATAGGGTGGTGCGCCTTATCTGTGGCTTGAGTCCAGCAATTTGATCAGAAGTGTCAAGACGCTGATGAACCCAAGCATTCAAGCATGCATGGATGATGCAATGAAGCATTCACTGACGAAACTGCGCCTTATACAGCGGTGCGTCTTATGTATGGATTTCGTCAAAGATTTTGGGTGAAATTAGGGGGTGCGCCTTATAGTCAGGTGCGCCCTATAGTCGCGAAAATACGGTAAATGACTTAATAGTGCATCTCTCAGGTTGATAATGTGCCAATCACACGGCAGGGACAGCGTTTTGGAAAAATATTAAGGAAAACTTTTCCAACTCCATTTTGGATTGAAACTAAATGGTTCATACTACTTTGATTTACAGCAAACAGAGTACAAACCAAAGGCCTACTGGTCAGAATTTGAGCTGCACTGCCAATCTGTCGCATTCTTTTGGTTGCACTTTCTGTGCATGCATACAGCTTTTAGAATCTTGTCGCTTGTTTTTCCAGATCATTCCAACTCCTGATGACAAATTGAAATATTTCACAAAGCACGATGAATAAGAAGAAATGGCTGGTTTGTTTGGTTCTGCATGAATATTGCAGCTATTTTTATTACACTGGTCCCCTTGATTCCTTTGTGGAAAAAAAACTGAACCATGGATTCAACTGACGTGGTTGATTGTGCCTTGTTTTCTTATTGTTAGTTAGTTAGGTGTATGACTATGTTCTTTTCACGATAAGGACTGTAAAGGGTTACCATGGTTACAGGTCAACTCGTACCCACCCAATTTGTACTCATCCCTCGGTCAGCTCGTACCTGGCCTTAGCTGCTAAACTTTGATGTGCTAACAAATCAGTTGGAATTTCTCCCTTAAATGTACTTTTTTCTGTTGGTGATTGTCTTCTAGGTCTGTCCGGTGTTTCGCTCAAAGCACATGCTTAAAGCGGATTGTTCGCATCTGTCCAATGTGAACCAAAAATAATAAAACAACCCGTTTTATTTGTAACAACAACTGGTATTTTAATGCATTGCGGCGGCCGCTCCGGAAACTGTTCTGTGGAATACTTGACTCTGCGCGAATAGTCCGCTTTAAGATGAAAGATCTTACTGAGATCTACGTGCGACTTAATTTCATAAGATAAGAATTGCCGACTTGGATTGTAGAGTGAATTGACTTGTTAATGTTATTGTTGTATGATCATACCATCATATTTAAGGACCATTAGTTGCTTCTTCAGTATTCACATCTTGAAATTGCTATGGTAGTGGGATATATGTTCTATGTGTCAGGGTCTATGCAAACCATATGGGTGGAGGTTTGCCTTCTGAAGGCATACCCCAAGACAGTGGAGGTTGTTGGTTTTGTTCTAAATAGGGCAGTCAAATATGTTATCATTTTGTTTCAAATCAGTGAAGAAAGCACTATTATATTGCCATGAAACTGCAAGGTTGGAATCATGTCACTAACATAGATGCTTGCAGGTTCAAGCTTAGTTTGAACCTGGCTTTCACTGTTTAATCCTTCTTAATCCATCTTGTTGTTGGTTTGGGGTGTACATTTTTACATGTTCATGCATTTTCCAATCACATCATTCATATTTGTGAAAATAAATGACTTGTTCTTAGTAACTCTTTATCTATTTTTCATTTGTACTTCTCCTGGTGGAAAGTAACTCTGCTCTGCCCACCACAATTTGAGTACTCAAATGTTCCACTAGAGGTCACTCATACGTCGAGTTCCCGTGGTTGTCAAGAACAGAAGTTTGGTGGTTATGTTTCGTACCCTCCGCTAGAGGTCCCTAAAGTAGGTTGGACACGGTCGGTGGCAACAATAGGGAGTTTTCGCAAATCTGACGAAAAACGAAGTACGAAATACGAAATTGGACGTCATATCCATGACGTAATGTATTTCAGGAAATGGCTGGTACCACAAATATCGCCTGCTGCAAGAGCGTCTTTTACCGTATGACGTTATAACGACAGAGGTACGGTGTATATTAAACTTTGAAATTTATCTTTCGTTTCCACTTCGTTGATACGAAATGGAAATTTAAAAATTCAACATGCGCCATAACTCTTTCGATCTTACATGACATGCTAAAAGACGCACTGGCAGGAGGGACATTTGTGGTACCGGTACCAACCATTTCCTGAAATACATTACGTCATGGATATGACGTCCAATTTCGTATTTCGTACTTCGTTTTTCGTCAGATTTGCGAAAACTCCCTACTAACGAAAAGCCAGAGCGAAAACACAGCCAATTTAAAAATTGATCAGATCACGGCCAGCAGGACAGTTTATTTACATAAGAACACCACCCTTTATCGTGATAAATCAAAGGCCTTGTATTGAAGTGACGGGTCATTATCATGACCAAGGAACCTTTCAAACGCCTGAAAAAGATTTCGTATCAATCAAAGCATTCAAGCAGGCATGTGCCTAGACGAGACCATTGAAAACTACACAATGAGTATAGATTCTTGACAATGTCACCTCCTAGGCTTTTCTAAAGTCGGTTATCGACTGTCACAACCCAATCGTTTTGTATACACCGATATACTGTCGCGGTTCCTCAATAGGCCTCAAGCTATCGGCCAAGGAGACTTGGAAACTTTACAGTCTTTCATTCAAGATGTTTGTGACAGTGCGAAAAATCTGTGAACACGGGCCCCTGGAGAGCTGTCAGTGAATGTGAAGCAAAGGGCACGTCACTTTTTTACATTCGGAGAGATTCCGAAAAGGTGCATCGCTGCACAACTAATTCCCCAAAATTAAATATGACTACAGAATCCAGTGTTATGCCCGGGATATTTTTCCCGGGGACATAGTTTCCTTTGACACGAGATCATCGAGATGCAGACGCGTAAACTTCTTGGGTCATATGAATAAAGACTAGCAAATGCTTTTACTTGGATTTTACAGTACAAATCACTACGCTATGCTGTACAAATCTGAAGTAAAAGCATTTGCTAGTTTTTATTCATATCATTGTTTGGTTGTATGTAGTCACGAAATATAACTTCCCGCGGACGGTGTTGCGCCACCGGAAGGACACCTGCAAGAACGAGTACATGATACAGGTGATAAATGTGCATTGAAATGTGAATTTATTTCATGAAAATTATCATAAAAATGACTTCAAGCACCTTCAATGCGTGAGAATCATGGAATGATATAGAAAAACTGCATAGACATAATAGACATAGATATCTACTAAAAATTGAGCAAACGGAACAATGGTGATGATTGCCACAGTGAGCATCAAAATCTATAAAATCTAAAAAGAAACTGTTCTAACGTCGTTTTTGAATGTTTCCGACCTGCGAGTGTTCAGTTCCTCTAGGCTCACTGAAAAACTTTTCTTCGTCAAAATCACGAACTTAGGTTCGTTTTCCATCACCAAACTGAGTATCTATTAAATTCGTCAAAATGACAAGTCCAGGTTGTCATAACGAACTCGTGACGAACATAAACAAGGGTTCATCAAAATGACGAACGTGACGTACTCTTGTTTATGTTCGTCAAAATGACGAACCTGGACTTGTCATTTTGACGAATTTAGATACTCAGTTTGGGGTGATTATGAAAACGAACCAAAGTTCGTCATTTTGATGAAGAAAAGTTTTTCGGTTCTATTACTGTCAGAGGTATCAACTTCACAATAGGGACACACAAAGAAACGTGTCGATCTATCTGTCAGCGTTTCCCTTTAAGAGGAAACACTGACATCGGAAACACTGACAGACGTTACACCGCCGGCATAAAGCGCTCATGCGCGGACCCTGGCGTCGGGCAGCTCCGGGCTCCCCGGCCAAACTATTAACCTATGACAATTTTGAATGTTTGCGTTCCCTGCGTATCACGATTTGAATGCAATGCATTACAACAGCAAGATTGAGGAGAGTAAAGAGAAAGAAGTAGAGCCACATTGAGCCGTACTGAGAGATGGTCTCTCTCATCTCCTGAGTGATGTAAGCCAAGTGGACATCATGGTAGGCGCCCGTCTGTTGTACGGCATATGTCGCTGTGATAAAAATATGGACAAGCATGTGGCTGTGCCCAAAGATGTCAAAATGCCCAGGGAAGAAACGTTCTGGGATATGACTGGTGTAAAAGAATCCGGTGATGATAAAAAGAAGGTTTGAGAGGTGGAGACGGATGCCGACGAGTCTTTCGAGGTCTTGGTCCGGCAGCTCGGTTGAGGCAGCATCGGGAAAGTTCAGGCGTGCGACCAAAGGTATGACACCGAATGTAAGAGAGATTGCATTAGGCAGCAGGTTGAAAAGCTTGTAACTTGATGGATGATGGGGTTTGACCAGGGCGCGGCCGTAACACATCAGGGCATTCACACTCGCCGACACAACCACGGAGAAAATCATGGCGTACGGTCCGATAAAGTTGATCCACCGCCGGTCATAGCAATGATGGAACATCAGCACGTGTGTTCCAAAATTTGAAGCGCTTATCCCCGCGTAATCGAAGAAATAGACACATTCGTTGACGACGAGAGATTTTGAGCGGAATATATGCGTCAGAGTGCTTCCGATCAGCATCATGTTGCAGCAGACGCCGTGCAGCCATATTGATGACGTCACACCCGGTTCGTCAAATTGATCGGTGATGCTGTGAGTTATTGTCAAATACGTCATAACCATCATTCCGATGATATGTGTCCAAATATTGAAGGTTTCGTTGTGAAGTTGGAAGATACTCTTGATGTAGTAAGACCATGGTTTCCCACTGGGTCTGTAGCCTGTCAGGACGCCGAGGTTCTTGAAGCTGTCAGGTACGTCATGGCAAGAGAGGGTGTCGTGATGTTTGGGAAAGAAGACGTATTCTTTCTGCCCCATTGTCGATATACAGCAGCTCCCTGTAAAGAAAATTATGGCTAGATCATACTTCTAATTCGACTTGAAAGTGCCAGCCTGAAGAAGATCCCGGTTTGGGTCGAAAATTTGCAAAATTTCTTGAGGACGACTTCGGTTATTATATGGCTAGATCAAGAGGAATAAACTCGCCCCACAAACGAAGGTATCTTACTCTATGGCTTGTCACAAAACGACGTGCTCTTACCCACGTCACATGATCCAATGTCACATTGGGTCAAAAGAAAGGCTTTGACTTCCTTTTTGCTTTACAATGCAATGAAGAATTCAGTGTGCAAAGCTGAATTAGAGCATAAGGCCTTGTTCGCACTGCAGGCGCGGTGCGATCTTACAGCATCGCGAAAAATTTCGCATCGCACCGCGCCTGCAGTGTGAACAAGGCTTTAACAAGACTTTCGTCATACCACCCAATGATAGGACATTAGTCGGAAGAGAAATCATACTCACGTAATCAAGAGGAATTGAGGATGAGGATGAGCCGAAATGGAGACAAGTTTCGTCCAAGGTGTTCCAACATTCACAGTTCATTGGTGTTGTCCTTGAAGAACGGCTCACCTTGGTGTCATTGCTAGGGCATTGCTTACACCCACAAAATACGGTTCACAGCTTGTCGTGTGAAGCCATGCTTTCTATATACATTATAAGCACAATTCACTAGGCCTACATGTACATACATATACATTATTAATTTGTGTGAGGGTAGGGCCTATGTTGTGGGACAAACATATTATTACCACACAAGGTTCATTTAACAAGTAATCACTATGCATGTAGGCCAATAAGTTTAGAATGGCATTCTGCTAGGCCTTCTGTGCGGCACAACATGCCGATCCAAGAAGATCGGTTGGGCTGTGCCCCGATTGGCCGTCGATCACGATGAAAGTTTTCATCCATTTCTTTGGTTACATCTTTTGGTCAAATTTATTTCGGATGCCATAAGAAACATGAACAAAATATAAGTACTAAAGTATATAATTAGTACTAAAGTTTACAATATTTTGTACAATATATAATATAATTAAGAATCATTTGAATACCGACACTGAGAAAGAGACTAGAACGAATACATGATCGAACAGGTGGTAAAGCCAAAAGATGTAAATTTATCAAAATTGTCACGAAAATGATATCATTCAATGCGTTAGATTCTTGGAAAGGTACAGAAAAAATTGCATAGACATAGATATTTACCACAAATTAGCATACTAATCCATGGTGATAATCTTATAACTAATTATAATCTTTGTTCCTACATTTTCCCGGACTCCCCATTCTGAGGCACTCGGGATTAGGACCTCGCCTAATCTTCGGTCCACGTTAGGGTTCCCCGGTCAATTACTTAAATCTAGGACGACTTGGCAAGTTTCTTTTTCCTGCCTATCACGATTTGAATGCAATGCATTACAACAGCAAGATTAAGGGCGGTAAGGAGAAAGAAGTAGAACCACATTGAGCCGTACTGAGAGATGGTCTCTCTCATCTCCTGAGTGATGTAAGCCAAGTGGACATCATAGTAGGCACCCGTCTGTTGTACGGCGTGTGTCGCTGTGATAAAAATATGGACAAGCATGTGGCTGTGCCCAAAGATGTCAAAATGCCCTGGGAAGAAACGTTCTGGGATATGACTGGCGTAAAAGAAACCGGTGATGATAAAAAGAAGGTTTGAGAGGTGGAGACGGTTGCCGACGAGTTTTTCGAGGTCCTGGTCCGGCAGCTCCGTTGCCGCAGCATCGGGGAAGTTCAATCGTGCGACCAAAGGTATGACACCGAATGTAAGAGAGATTGCATTAGGTAGCAGGTTGAAAAGCTTGTAACTTGATGGATGATGGGGTTTGACCAGGGCGCGGCCGTAACACATCAGGGCATTCACACTCGCCGACACAACCACGGAGAAAATCATGGCGTACGGTCCGATGAAGTTGATCCACCGCCGGTCATAGCAATGATGGAACATCAGCACGTGTGTTCCAAAGTTTGAAGCGCTTATCCCCGCGTAATCGAAGAAATAGATGCATTCGTTGACGACGAGAGATTTTGAGCAGAATATGTGCGTCAGAGTGCTTCCGATCAGCATCATGTTGCAGCAGACGCCGTGCAGCCATATTGATGAGGTCACACCGGGTTCGTCAAATTGATCGGTGATGCTGTGAGTTACTGTCAGATGCGACATGACCACCATTCCGATGATATGTGTCCAAATATTGAAGGTTTCGTTGTGAAGTTGGAAGATACTCTTGATGTAGTAAGACCATGGTTTTCCACTGGGTCTGTAACCTGTCAGGACGCCGAAGTTCTTGAAGTTGTCAGGTACGTCATGGCAAGAGATGGTGTCGCGATGTTTG
The DNA here is from genome assembly GCA_002633025.1 of Notospermus geniculatus. Lineage (NCBI taxonomy): Eukaryota > Metazoa > Nemertea > Pilidiophora > Heteronemertea > Lineidae > Notospermus > Notospermus geniculatus. The sequence goes on from NMRB01000054.1 coordinate 140,956, forward strand.
GGAAAGAAGACGTATTCTTTCTGCCCCATT
>NMRB01000054.1:149133-214631 GCA_002633025.1 Notospermus geniculatus
GGACCTTTAATCACTCGCAGCTCTTGAATAACCGGTGCACAGGGCGAACAATCGGGGAACTACCACAAATGGTCGAAAGGCATGATTAAAAACCCCAAAGCTCTGCCACATTACATGACTTCCGCATTCCATTGGGTCGTAGTTAGATGTTGCCGGACTTTAGTAAACGCTGTTGACCTCTGTGTGGGAGTTCTCATCCGAGTTGGCTCTCAATGGGCAGATTTACCGCTGTTGCTTGATTCATGCAAACAAAAGAAATAGTGAGAAAACGTGGATTGATTTCAAGTTCTCTCTCTCTTGGCAAGACAAATCGACCACAACACTGATGAGACGTTGGAGACTGTCATTACCGGGGTAACCTTCCTGTGACGGCAATTATACGCCTACTATTGACCCTTCCGCCAGGACTGCTCAAGCTCTTTATTTCATTACTGCAGCAGTCCATGCAGTCTTGACATTTTTTTTTACGTTTGCAATATCCGGCGCTAGATGAGGTGGAGATAAAGCATCTGACGATAAGCCACACGAGACTGATCCAGCTGACCGGATTCACAAACTCTCCCAAGTGACTACGGCGATTTCTTGCTTCCCTGATTGCCAATGTCCGGAAATAAACATCATATTCCCACAAACCATTCAATCCATTTATCTTTCATTAGCCGCAAACAGTAAGCACATGAATGGGACACGATCCCCGGGTAATCGAAAATGCCGCATCGTCACTCAACCTCAACCCCACGAAATTTGAACTACTGTGCATGCACTATTGCTCCGGAAAAGCCGGCCATGTTGCAGTGGAGACGAGGTTGCACCGTCACGTCTGAAGGTTACAGTTAGCTATGACGTCACGGTCGACCGAAGCAGCCAGCAGCATTATTTCTTCCCCATTCGCTTGGTTTATCTTATTAATATCATTTGCTCTCTATCTCTATTAGCCAAGACGTGGCCAACGAAGCGGCCGACCTGCGACGTGAAGATAACCAAACCCGTGCAAGTAGTCTTAGAAAATCTGATTTCAGGGTAATAGGATCCCCGTCTTCAAAAGACTTCCAGACTCCAAGTCAAGAACGCTGCCACTCAAATACATGAAACTGTTCCTCCAGTTAGGAGCTGGATTCACTGAGGGAATGTAACATCATGACGTCACTGTTACCTCATGACGTCACTGTTACCTCATGACGTCATAAGCGGGATAATTATTGGAGAATGTAACCGCATGACGTCACTGTTACCTCATGACGTCATCAGCTGGACGTCAGTTAGAATGTAATCAGATAACTTCACTGTTACCTCACTACGTTATTTTTGCTCCGCACCGTTTGATCCATTCACCGTCCTACTGCGATTGCAAAGCAGGTTGGGATGTGCTTTTAGGACTGGAAAAAAACAGTTTTGGAAGTTTTCACTCTACCAGTTGAGTGTGACAAAAAGAGTCTACAGGCGCAGGCGAGGCAAGATACTCCGTCTCAGGAAACTGTCAACCCAAACTGCTGATGCACTCGGGACTGGATGCTGAGGAAACTGTAGCTGATACCTCCATTGTGATTCATGGGCAGTCAGGCACAGTCATCCTCCCACAGCAGGGCTTTGGTCTCGTTCCTCTCCATACACTCGCAAACAAAGTGGATGACGAGGAGCAAGGTAAAAACCTCTGCTGTGGGAGGATGGGAACAGTATAAACATTGGACAACTGTCACCTCCGTTCTGAGGTGCAAAGCTTGATCCCAAGTCGGACCCACTCTTCACGTGACAGAGTGGGCGAATCTCCCCCCCCCCAGGAACTTTTGTCAAAGGGTGGACATTCATTCTGTAAGGAATAGCACAGAAAGTCTCACCATGTCAAACAAAGCTGAAATACGACATCAAAATGTTAACATGAAATGAAATAGAATTAGGGTTGTAGCACACTTTATACGTTCTTCACATTGATCAGTTTGCTGATGATACACTCAAGTTAATGATCAAGCACATCAAAGCCTGAACATACATCATACTTGTACAAAATACACTGCTACAGATTTGATGCAAATGAATACACAAAGAGGAATTAAATAATAGGGTGAAAAGAAAGTCTTTGACGCATTTCACAATGTCATCAACAACAGACAGAGGGTTAGCATAAAATCAAGACTGGTTACGGAGAAAAGCTACAACTTGACACTCTAAAACTTTAGGCAACATAAAAACAAAAGAGCATGACAAATGCATAAACTGCAGGCGCGGATCCAAGGGGGGCACACCCGGCCCGTGCCCCCTCTATTTTGTGGAAAATCTTTACAACTGACCGGGAAATTTCGCAATTTTGAAAAGATGTTAAAATTTGACGGAGATTTTCCACAATGTGCGCTGGCTGTTCCCCCTTTTCCTATGATTCTGGATCCGCCCCTGAACTGGTCTTCATGAAATCATTTCTTTACCTCAAAAAAGGTAACTTTGGATCGTTCAGTAGAGCATGTTGCAGGGTGTTCTGCTATCCAAGATGAAAAGGGGTTGAGCAACTGGGACAGACAGAAAGCAACAGACACAACTGACAGATCAGTACTCGTGTCAGTTCAGGTTCAATTTCATGGCAACAGGTTATCAAATAGTGCAGGGAGGGATTTCAAGTCGACAAGACTTCTGGTGTCATATGTCAGCCTTTAGTTCACATCTCTGGACGCAATGATCCCGGAACCCGCCGACGGCGGCAGCACACGACGAAGGCCTTTATGGATCGCTACTGATATTTTTATAGTGTAGGTGATTTTCGGGTTTGTAGCTCATAGGCGTTCGTTTGGTACCAAGGGGATGAAGTTGCTCGTTGTAATGGCTGCCCATCAATAGATAATTAGGAAAGATGTAGATAGTGACTCTTACTGTGGAGAAAGCGATGTTGGATNGCCTCCTCATTTTCTTGACGTTTCTCATTCTCTTCCTCTTTTTTCCGTTCTGCCTCTGTTCTCTGCCGCCGCTGCAGGGCCTTGTCTCGCTCCACTTTGATCGCTTTCTGTGCATCGCTTAAACCGTATGGCGATTTATAACTACTAGACCAGTCGTCTTCATTACGATTGGAAGAGACTTGGGCAGATTGGGCTCTCCGATTCGGTTGGAAACGCTGCTGCCGATTATAGCCGTTAGCTGTCGAGGGCCGAGGTTGACTTGGTGGGGCGGGTGACAAGGAAGAACCAGAGACTTGGGCTAGCGGCGGACCACCTCCATAACCTGCAGCAAGTGCGTCATCGGAATCAACAAGTTCAAATTTTCCCTCACGTTCTACTAACACTTTACTATCCTTATCCTTATCCTTACTAGTTCCCTGATTATCACCAGCATTGTCCTGTTCCCTGTCCCCACTCTCATTCTCCTGATTCGTTTCTTTCTGAATCTCCTCTTCATCGTCGCTAAATACAGGCGGCGGCGCCACCAGATCAACTAAATTGTCCTTAAAGCCAACCTTCTTTTCACGATCCATATCCGTCGGCACGCCGTCGTATTCTAATTCTGCATTTAGTTGTTTGATTCTTTCTGTGACATCATACTCTGGAGGTGGATCCTCATCTGAAATACAGGGATTCATTAATGTATCGAAAAGTTCACAGGGGCAGTGTTATATCTAGGCCATTTTAGAGTGGCGGCGTGCCATGCTAAAAGGGGGTGCCACTGTGCCCTTTTTAACTCCCTTGGCGCCATGCCCCTAAAAAAATTTTTTTGAGGTTTTAGTACCCCCCAGACAGAAACTGGCTTAAATTGGCTGTTGACTGGAGTTATAGGGATCTTTTTAACTGACAAGCATCTCAAATTCCGTTAGTAGAAATATCGCGAATGAAAAGTGCCCTTTTCTAGGTTGAAGTGCCCTTTTCACAAAGTTTGCACCATGCCCTTCTGAAATCCTAGATAACACTGCGGATAAGAGTATGTTCAAAACAAAAGGCCTGACACCCGCCCACATTGGTACAGCTCAGCCACACAACAGAGAAAGGTTCACCAACATCCGTCACCATGTTGAACTCAAATTCAACCACAAGTAGGCCTAATCAGAAAATGATATAAAGCTGCAATAAAATGGACAGGAGTTGTGAGATCCTCACCAATAGTAGCAAAATATCCTCTAAATTTCATTCTCATCCAGAGAGTTCAATCAACCAGACCTGCTTTCAAACAAGAACTTCTATCTCCAGAAGAACCACATGAACTGAGCTTATGTAGGTCTGAAGCTTTCTTTGGATTTCATACATTATATTTCTATCAAATCAAATTGCAATATCCTTTGATGTAAATTGGTCTGCGTATTACAAAGCTTTTCCCGGCTCCCACAACAATACACCTGCTTGAATAAACTCCTGTTTTTAATACTACCAGTATTCAATCAATGCTCTGTTTATCCCAAACATGCCAGAGGCTGCGGATGAAAAGGCTGTCAAAAATAACACTCAAGGCCTGTGTTTAGAATAGCTGAAGGTCATAATTGGATCTCATGACATCTCTATGCTTAGTTCATGTAGTTCATACATAATTCTAGTGAGTACATTCAAATAGGGATTTTCCTTTCTAAATATACCACCAGAGCAGGAGTTGGCAATCTCATAAAACAGCCCGTTTTTCAGTACGGAAAAGGTTTCATCAAGACCAACATATCTCATATCCCTGAACAAATATTGTCACCCTAGGCTCACTTCACGCAGTATTAAGCTGAGGTGAATACGTTTGTGAAGAGTCCTAAATCAAACAAAATATTCCCAAATGATCGTGTTTGAACAGACATACATTTCGATCAGGTAAAGTTCTGGGAAATCCATGTCACCACTGGGTCCCTGTGGCAAAAAGTAACTTGAGGTCACTCAGAGGTTACTCTAACTAATCTATAAATGAGTAAAGCACCACAGATAATCTTACTTAGGTAATCATAATCTGCATCACTTTTCATATTATCCAACTCGGCCATGGCTTGCCGCTGATCATCAGTCAGAGTATAGTCGTCGCTATCCTCATCACGATTCTGAGGTGACGGCATGTCGTCAGTCCGGCTGTGACCTCCCATCCCGGCAGAGGATGACGCGGCCTCCTGCCCTTCACTGGCTCCACCCACTTCTGATGACGGAGGACTTGTTTTGGCTGTACTTTCACTCGACAATTCACTCTTCGCTGTTGCTGGCTCTCCGCTCCCGTTTTCCTCCTTACCGGATCCTGCCGTCTCTGCCTGACCTTTCTCCTCTTCATCATCATCTTCAGCGAGAAGTTTGTCAATTTCTTCCTCTGTTGCATCATTTTCCACATTGTCATCATCAGCCGACACCTGGAATGGAAAATGAAGAAGAATGATGCTGAATTAGTTGACAGTACAGTGTTACCATAAACTATGTTAGGCCACATAAAAATAAAAACTTGTTTAGCGTCCCCTCCCGACCTGAAAAATGCCAAGACCCCTGAATTTTTTTTGTAATGCATTTTCCATTAAAAAATTGCCTACTCCAAAATTTGAAAATAAAAAAAAAATGTTTATTTGTTTTTGACCTATCTTTTCAGCTAAAAGCTACTAAAAATAAAAATAAAAACCTCCCTCCCAACCCTGTAAAACTAAAGTGCCCGGACGCTAAACAAGTAATTTTTTTTATCTGGCCTTACCGGTACTTCATTGTGTGACTATCCAATCAAAACGGCAGTCAAGTTAGAAGCAGTGTCTACCGGTATTGATTTGATACTTCACCGGTACTGTTTGGTATTTACCAACCCGCTACATCATCTCTATGAGGTTAGGCAAGGAGAGGAACAGGCTAGGCCCAATACCGACCACTTTAGGTTGGTGAATTTCTGTTCAGCACATATTCTCTACTTGCAAGTCAATGGTAACTCACATAAACTTGCTTAATGTACTGTCATGACTTAGTCATAAAATTCTATTAGTTCAACAGAACACATAAAAAACATTTCATCTTTTGTAATGGTATAAAAAGAAGAGATTTGCTTAGAGAAATTTTGATGTTTTGAGTGAGTTCCAAAAAAATGGCACCTCTAAATTACTTATAATCCAGTCATTATCACAATAGGTCGAAGTAATGTAGCCTACTGCCTGTGCCAATGGGTGTGACTTCATAGTTCATTACTGAGCAGGAGCCCCTGTAATCAATGCCCATTTTTGCCCAAATCCTAAATCATCCACATGTTTAACCCCTCAAATTGGTTAAACTTATGGATACCTGTCAGCAGCTCTTAGTTCAAGATGTTGAAGTGACAACCGCAATATGATCGATGCCTTTAATCATTCATGTCTTGTTGTAGCAGGAGTTGACAATGGGGAACCCGCACACTAACGTCACACTAACGACGTGGTGCTGTGAGTGGTTGTACCGAAGTGTCTTTTTTCTGACGTTATTTCCATTTATTTCTGGCATGAAAATAAACCATTTATGTTGGTCACCCAACAGTAAAATTTACATCATCGTGTAGCAGATGAAAGGGCATGTTCTTTTTCGGAACATTTTTCCCAACTAATTTTTCATTTAGTTGCAGTTGTTTGATTTTCGTGATAACTTCAGGTATTATACTTTATAATGTGAACTACATCATCATGAAAGAAAAATGTGACATTAGTTTCATTAATAAGGGAAACAAAGAGCATTTGAAAAATGTCCGAAATCAGCATGAAAACAGTGAAATTATTCCCTAATGTTTGTTGTACCGGGAGAGTAATGGTATTATTTATCATTTATCATAAAATCATTACTAAAGATATTGGTTTTGCTGAAATATTTGCATAAAATGTGTGATTTTCTTCATTTCTGGACCCCTATTTATGTGGGGGGAGAAAACAGAACAGCACATCTAGGCCTGTCAGATTTGAATGGAATGCTATGGTAAAGATTATGATCAATATCAGTTACAACATGCATAATCAACCATGACATGTGGGTAGGCTTATGTGATCGGTGGGACGTCAAATTCAAGTTTCCCTTTTATGACCTTACGCAACACCAATAAACCAATCATCACTGATATTGACAATAATCTTTACCACAGCATTCCATTCAAATCTGACAGGCCTAGATGTGCTGTTGTGTTCTCCCCCCACATAAATAGGGGCCCAGAAATGAAGAAAATCACACATTTTTGGCAAATAATTCAGCAAAACCAATATGTTTAGTAATGATTTTATGATGAATGATAAATAATACCATTACTCTCCCAGTACAACAAACATTAGGGAATACATGTAGTTTCACTGTTTTCATGCTGATTTTGGACATTTTGCAAATGCTCTTTGTTTTCCTAATTAATGAAACTAATGTCACATTTTTCTTTCATGATGATGTAGTTCACATTATAAAGTATTGTACCTGAAGCTATCATGAAAATCAAACAACTGCAACTAAATGAAAAATTAGTTGGGAAAAATGTTCCGAAAAAGAACATGCCCTTTTCTTTTACGGTAATCTCATTCATTTTTTTCTTAAAATGAAGAGATACGATGGCAATAAAAGCAACGTTTTTTGTGTCATTTTTCCTGTAGAAAAATGTACATGAAATTTTTCCATGATGCAATGTCCACACCTAAAATTACGTCAATGACGTCGTTTCGGTACAGCTGCTCTCAGCGCCGACCTGTCGGGATAAACCGCAGGGCGGGTTCCCCATTAGGCTGCCAATACCTGGAATGCTGGACTGGAGCTGGAAATACTAGTAAGCTTTCCAAATTCTATGTTTTCTGAAGGGGGGACTTCCCTACGTACATGTACAACAGGCGAATGACACAGCGGATTCCTCGGTGCGGACAATTTATTTCCAATCACTAGACAATTACGCACCGTACCATTACCATAATTGTGAAGTCTATTCTTTCCCAGAGCAATAAGATCTTTGGAACTAGTAAGCCATGACACTTCCCACAAAGAAAACTAGTCCTGTGTTGTCCTGAGATTAGTAATATGCTTGATTTCATTTGAAAGTACTCAAACACCATTGCCTATAGCTCATAGATTCTCGGATGTGGTACAATCACGCAGATGTGGTCAAGAGTGTAAATGCCCGGTTTGACGGGCGTTTTTATCGCCGCGATAATCACCGCTTTTTTAACACTCAGTGAAAACGGATATTGCTCCGTAGATCGATCGACTGTTGATCGAGTTTTACCATGGCTTTTTTTCTCTCGCTGGCGATGTCACCCGCTGCTGGGGTTTTTGGCATTTTCACGGGCGTTCTGGATGCGATATTGCCAACAGCGGTGAAATTGCCGCGATAAAAACGCCCGTCAAACCGGCCCTTAACTCTCTTGCTAATATGTACAAACACGTTGTAAACAGGATGGCTGTCCAAGAATGTCAAAGTGAAAGAACTTCAGGAAAGATTCCTGCTCATTCTCAATACAGCTTCCGAAGAGAACTGCTTCCAGTTCTTACATTTTAATACTTACTTACTTTATACCATAAAAGTAGGCATCCATTTTTGCTTTATACATGTACATCTGATGTACATCGCCATTACTGAGTACATTGTATTCTCTAACATACATGTACATGTATTATTACATTTCACAGTTAATCTTCCAATCCTACATGTATCACTATTTGATGCAGTTACCATAGTAACCAGCGATACAAACAAGCATGATAACCAACTCAATTATATTGTTATGATGAACATGTGGCTGTCACTAGGGATCAATTCACACAGGCAATAATCCAATTAATCATCATCTTTAATCAGCTATTGTAATAGATTATTCATGTCACCATGAATGAAATCAATAACTTGTCCCATTGTGGAAGAGGATTGTTCAATGAGATACACACTTTCACTTCATGAAGCAGACATGGCAGAGGTGCTAGTGTTAGAAGCTCTCTTAAAGCAGAATATTTGCGCCGAGTCAAAGATTCCACAGAACAGTTTCCGGAGCGGCCGCCGCAATGCATTTACCAGTTGTTGTTGCGAATAAAGCGGGTTGTTTTATTATTTTTGGTTCACTTTGGACAGACGTGAACAACCCACTTTAAAAAGCCCCTTTCAGCAAGTTTTAGATATCCATAGTACCACCTATCTTTCACGGAGAGAGGACAACAAACTGTTCTTAAGTCAGAAGAACAAGACTGAAACTTGCCCTCCAATGGAAAAAGTTAACTTGATGATCAGTGAGAACATGGTCAATTGAAGTCACACACTTTGGGCTGCTAAGTACATGTAGTACACAATATTCAACAGAAAGGTTCATATTTCCATTTTTAGCAGGTTTATTGCTCCCTCTGATCTTGATGGAGAAGGCAGTGCCATTCATTTCATGCCACACTGGAAGGCAGCGATGAATTCACTCTCTTCATTCAAAATAGGAGAATACTGGAAACACTAACTTCAGCCCATCAAAAAATGATTGTTTGACAGCCAACTATAGTGACCAGTATCCCCACCTGTTCCTCAGGAAGCCTATAATGGCATGCAAATGTGTTTTTGTGAAATTCGGAGACGACTTTATGTTTACTATCAAATGTGTAACTCAAGTCTGAAGTCTCACCTGATCTTTTGATGCCTTCTTCTCTTCTTTCTCTATCAACCAGTCAAGTTCTTTTTCAATGTCTTGATCCTCTGAAGGATCACCATCGCCATAAAACTTTGCAGCACTCATTTTGAATTTGCATCAGTAGACATCAGGCAGCACCTGAAAATGAAATCAAGAGTGTGATTATGACTTTTAAACATGATCATAGCCTACTAAGGCCCTACCCGTACACTGGTATCAAAATCTGCAGCTGCTAATTAATTCATGTGACATATGCTGATGCGATATGGATGCCTACCGAAGGCCCCTCGCCCTGGGCCTGGCCTAAGATGTCTGACTTAGCCTTAGGCGTAGGCCCCACTCACTACCCCCAGCCACCTTGATTAGGCCTCAGGCTGAAGCCTACGCTAAGCCTAGGCCTAGGGTACCTATAGGTCTAGGTAGGCCTCAGCTCGCTAGGCCCTAGGCCTAGGCCTAGGCTAGCCTATTTTATTTCAGTTCGGGAAAGTTCCGAATTTGGAAACGTTTCTGATTTTGGAAGCCCAGCGATTCCAATATTGGCAACGTTTCCTTTTTCGGAAGCGGTTTTCGATTCCGATATCGGAATCGGTGTAGGCCTACTTGCATGTTAGGCCTACAATCATTAATCGGGATGCAGATGCCAGAGTATCAAAAATCGGCACGTGTATTTTTCCATTAACAGATGGCAGCACCTCACCTGTGACCTTGTATTTCACGGCGGCATAGCCTGCCTAACGTGACTGGCACTAAGGCCTAGGCCTACTAGGCCTAATTCATTCATGTAATTGAACTCTGTCAGGCTACCATCAATGACCATGGCAATATGGACATGATGGATGCAATGCAGTGCCTACATACACTGCATGCACGCACACATCCCACATGCATGACAAAACTGACTTGTCAAATTCACACTCATTCGATTCATATCAACAGAAAATGACACAGTAAACTTGACGTTTCCTTCCAAAAACAAACACATTTAACCAGATATATAAACTTTTTAAAGCTCACCTATCTTAGCAGAATGATTATCACACATATAATGGACCAATAAAGTAGGTTTTGAGGGCTTTAATTACGTCTCTTTTTCATGTTCTTAGAACTTTCCCCTTGTTGTTTATAGGCTGCAGCCTTGGTAATGGGGGCGGGCACCAGGTTTGATTGGCAGGTGCTTCCGAAACTACAGACAAATTTGAAAAAATCATGTGGTGCCAATGTAGAAAAGGCATAACTCTATTACCACACCACGATAAAAGCTGAAAATGAATTGATAAAAAGTAAAAATTATATTGCTGATATTATAGTGCATCAAATAGCCTTTTTATGAAACTAAGCGCCACATTGCAAATCAAAATTATCATCCATCAAAAAACTTTTCAAATGTGGTATGCAGTTAATTTTCTGCTTTTAGCCAGCAGAGCCAGCGTAAGAGATTGACAATCGATACGGCTAAAAGTAATAAGAAAAATCATTAATATATCCATAATTACTTATTGCTGTGTGTTGATTAGCACAGAACACTTATATTATATTAGTGTCCTTATATTGAGGGTAAATAATTTTTAATTTGTTGACATTTAGTTAATGTGAATTTTACTCAATAATCAGGGAACAGACAGAGGTCGTTTCGACGTGGGCAAGATGGCTTCTACCGGCGTGAACATGAAATTCTTCGTCGCTTTCGCTGTAGTTTTCGTCGTGCAGATTACACATGCCGACGAACAGGCATGCCACTCGTATGCCGGAGGTTTTGTGTACCCTGGAGAAGTAAAAAGTTCAGGAGGTCATCAACTCCAGTGGACGAAGGCTCAGAGTATGTCGTGGTCTGACCCGATTGTCGGATGGATGAACTGCTGAGGGACTCTTTTTCCGGACATGCAATGCCATATGTTCGCAATTGGCTTGTTGTGGTCTTGCACAGTTTAGGGGCCCTGTCCCAATTTAAGCATATTTTAAAACTGTCTATGATTACCCATGACTTCATCCTCCTCAGCCCAGGTTTCATGCTCAAGATACATTCCGGGAAAGCCAGCCAACCTAGGCCTAAGCCTAGCCCGATAAAAGGCAAAAATACCGGTACCAGATGTTTGCAGCCCTCCCCACCCTGACCCTGGCCTTGTTCAGCCTGTTGTCATTGAGTGCTATATTGCTGACATGGCTGGCCATGGCCATGCATGCAGTAACTCATCCCAAAAATAATTGATCATGGCTGACTGACATGATCTCCCCTTCCTCTTCAGTATCTAAACCTGCTCCAGCTTGGGAAGGAACTGCTGTTGTGAATGGAAAGTTTCAAGATCTAAAGCTATCAGACTTCAAAGGAAAATATCTTGTTTTTTTCTTCTATCCTCTTGATTTGTAAGTCGCCCTACTTCATACTCATAGCTTCTAGGTTACCATAAATGAAAACCAATTGGGTTTAGGTTTAATACCTTTGGTTATCTTTGAACTGAAGTATTGATATTTTTACAAGTTCCAACAACTGTTGTATTGTAATCATTCTGTGTGCCATAATTGACAAATCGACAGGCTGACTTGCTCATGCCAAATATGACCCATACCGGTAGTCATATTTGATTGATGTTTTTGAGGCACTGTGTCCAAATGGTTTGCAGTAGGACATCTGTTTGGTTTTCAGAAATAGTTCTCCTCTTTTCAGTACATTTGTTTGTCCAACTGAGATCATTGCCTTCAGCGACCGTGCCGATGAATTTCGTGCCATTGGAGCCGAGGTTGTTGCTGCATCAGTCGATTCCCAGTTTACACATTTAGCATGGATCAATACCCCGAGGAAACAAGGTGGTCTTGGAGCATTAAAAATTCCCCTTCTCTCAGACCTCACTCACAAAATTTCCAAGGACTATGGTGTTTATCTGGAAGAAGCTGGTCATACCCTCAGGTATACATGTACTGGTAGCTCTCTGTCTGATATAATTTCTCTTCAAGATTCAGGGAAGATGACATTGTAAATGTAATATAAATTCTTGAATCAGAAGTGAATTGAGATACAGCTGGTTGAAATGGTTTCCTCAAACTATGTTTTATTCTTCAGTTGGTAGCTGCTTATGAACTTATGCAGCCATTCCTGATTGTTCTCTGAAGTAAATTTACGTATGTTGTAGGGGTCTTTTTATCATTGATGACAAGGGCGTCCTACGTCAGATAACCATGAATGATTTACCTGTTGGACGATCAGTTGATGAGACCCTGCGTCTGGTGCAAGCATTCCAGTACACTGATAAACATGGAGAGGTGTGCCCGGCAGGCTGGAAGCCAGGAAGTGATACAGTAAGTTAATCAAAGTGAACTTGGAACTCCAGTTAATATGTTCATTAAGAGTCTGTCTCTCAGTAAAACACATCTTAATACTCTCAAGTTGTCATTTTCTTGTATTGCCTCTCTTTCATCCATTAAATGTAAAGATAACACACCATTCCCTGTTTCTTCTTCATTTCCAGATCATCCCTAACCCAGCAGACAAGATCAAGTACTTCAGCAAAGTTAACGAGGAGCTTTAAATGCACACTATTTTCCTCTTTCTCTCCCAGGTTTACACTAATGCTACATAGAGTGAAAATTCTGTAGCTGTTATTTTCACAATCTACTTAACCAACATAATATATATTTCCTGATCCAAATGTCAGTCACCAACCAAGTTTGGACTGTCTCCACTCTCAGCATCAAGCAGCATCGGGGACTTGATGATTCCAATGCAATCTCTCCCGACTCAGGCTACATGAATCTTCTCTCTATACTTGCTTTCTCTTTTATTTCTAGTGATAGATCTGTGGCGTGTTGTAGTAGCGGCTTTGGAACTAACTACCGGTACTTTTAGGCATTGGTGTGCAGCTTAAATGACTTAATAGTGCATTTCTCAGGTTGATATAATGTGCCAATCACATGGCAGGGACAGTGTTTTGGAAAAATATTAAGGAAAACTTTTCCAACTCCATTTTGGATTGAAACTAAATGGTTCATACTACTTTGATTTACAGCAAACAGAGTACAAACCAAAGGCCTACTGGTCAGAATTTGAGCTGCACTGCCAATCTGTCGCATTCTTTTGGTTGCACTTTTTGCGCATGCATACAGCTTTTAGAATCTTGTCCCTTGTTTTTCCAGATCATTCCAACTCCTGATGACAAATTGAAATATTTCACAAAGCATGATGAATAAGAAGAAATGACTGATTTGTTTGGTTCTGCATGAATATTGCAGCTATATTTATTACACTGGCCCCTTTGATTCCTTTGTGGAAAAAAACAGAACCATGGATGCAACTGACGTGGTTGATTGTGCCTTGTTTTCTTATTGTTTGTGTAGTTGCGCAGAACTGTTGTTAGTTAGGTGTATGATTATGTTCTTTTCACAATAAGGACTGTAAAGGGTTACCATGGTTACAGGTCAGCTTGTACCCACCCAACTCGTCGTACTCATCCCTCGGTCAGCTCGTACCTGGCCTTAGCTGCTAAACTTTGATGTGCTAACAAATCAGTTGGAATTTCTCGCTTAATGTACTTTTTTCTGTTGGGGATTGTCTTCTAGGTCTGTCTGGTGTTTTGCTCAAAGAGTATGCTTAAAGCGAATTGTTCGCGTCTGTCCAAAGTGAACCAAAAATAATAAAACAACCCATTTTATTAGTAACAACAACTGGTAAATGCATTGCGGCGGCCGCTCCGGAAACTGTTCTGCGGAATATTTGACTCGGTGCGAATAGTCCGCTTTAAGATGAAAGATCTTACTGAGATCTACGTGTGACTTAATTCCATTAAGATAAGAATTGCCGACTTGGTTTGTAGAGTCAGTTGACTTGTTAATGTTTTTGTTGTATGATCATACCATCATATTTAAGGATCATTAGTTGCTTCTTCAGTATTCACATCTTGAAATTGCTATGGTAGTGGGATATATAATGTTCTAAGTGTCAGGGTCGATGCAAACCACATGTGTGGAGGTTTGCTCTGTGAAGGCATACCCCAAGACAGTGGAGGGTGTTGGTTTTGTTCTAAATAGGGCAGTCAAATATGTTATCCTTTTGTTTCAAATTAGTGAAGAAAGCACTATTACATTGCCATGAAACTGCAAGGTTGGAATCATGTCACTAACATAGATGCTTGCAGGTTCAACAAGCTTAGTTTGAACCTGGCTTCCACTGTTTGAACCTTCTTAATCCATCTTTTTGTTGGTTTGGGGTGTACATTTTTACATGTTCATGCATTTTCCAATCACGTCATTCATATTTGTGAAAATAAATGACTTGTTCTTAGTAACTCGTGTCTATTTTTCATTTATACTTCTGCTGGTGGAAAGTAACTCTGCTCTGCCCACCACAATTTGAGTACTCAAATGTTCCACTAGAGGTCACTCATACGTCGAGTCCCCGTGGTTGTCAAGAACAGAAGTTTGGCGGTTATGTTTCGTACCCTCCGCTAGAGGTCCCTAAAGTAGGTTGGACACGGTCGGTGGCAACAATAGGGAGTTTTCGCAAATCTGACGAAAAACGAAGTACGAAATACGAAATTGGACGTCATATCCATGACGTAATGTATTTCAGGAAATGGCTGGTACCACAATATTAAATATCGCCTGCTGCAAGAGCGTCTTTTACCGTATGACGTTATAACGACAGAGGTACGGTGTATATTAAACTTTGAAATTTATCTTTCGTTTCCACTTCGTTGATACGAAATGGAAATTTAAAAATTCAACATGCGCCATAACTCTTTCGATCTAATACCCGCCGCACACGAGTGCAATTTTGTCTCCAACTAAAAGACGCACTGGCAGGAGGGACATTTGTGGTACCAACCATTTCCTGAAATACATTACGTCATGGATATGACGTCCAATTTCGTATTTCGTACTTCGTTTTTCGTCAGATTTGCGAAAACTCCCTACTAACGAAAAGCCAGAGCGAAAACACAGCCAATTTAAAAATTGATCAGATCACGGCCAGCAGGACAGTTTATTTACATAAGAACATCACCCTTTATCGTGATAAATCAAAGGCCTTGTGTTGAAGTGACGGGTCATTATCATGACCAAGGAACCTTTCAAACGCCAGAAAAAGATTTCGTATCAATCAAACCATTCAAGCAGGCATGTGCCGAGACGAGACCTTTGAAAACTACACAATGAGTATGGATTCTTGACAATGTCACCTCCTAGGCTTTTCTAAAGTCGGTTATCGACTGTCACAACCCAATCGTTTTGTATACACCGATATACTGTTGCGGTTCCTCAATAGGCCTCAAGCTATCGGCCAAGGAGACTTGGAAACTTTACAGTCTTTCATTCAAGATGTTTGTGACAGTGCGAAAAATCTGTGAACACGGGCCCCTGGAGAGCTGTCAGTGAATGTGAAGCAAAGGGCACGTCACTTTTTTACATTCGGAGAGATTCCGAAAAGGTGCATCGCTGCACAGACTAATTCCCCAAGATTAAATATGACTACAGATCCAGTGTTATCCCCGGGATATTTTTCCCGGGGACATACTTTCCTTTGACACGGGGCGCGTAAACTTCCTGTTGTTTGGTTGGCGTCACGAAATAAAACTTCCCGTGGACGGTATTGGGCCACTGGAAGGACATGCAAGAACGAATACATGATACCGGGAACAGGTGATAAATGTGCATTGAAATGTGAATTTATTTCATGAAAATTATCATAAAAATGACTTCAAGCACCTTCAATGCACGTGAGAATCATGGAATGATATAGAAAAACTGCATAGACATAATAGACATAGATATCTACTAAAAATTGAGCAAACGGAACAATGGTGATGACTGCCACAGTGAGCATCAAAATCTATAAAGAAACTGTTCTAACGTCGTTTTTGAATGTTTCCGACCTGCGAGTGTTCAGTTCCTCTAGGCTCACTGAAAAACTTTTCTTCGTCAAAATCACGAACTTAGGTTCGTTTTCCATCACCAAACTGAGTATCTATTAAATTCGTCAAAATGACAAGTCCAGGTTCGTCATTTTAACGAACTCGTGACGAACATAAACAAGGGTTCATCAAAATGACGAACGTGACGCACTCTTGTTTATGTTCGTCAAAATGACGAACCTGGACTTGTCATTTTGACGAATTTAGACAGTTTGGTGATTATGAAAACGAACCAAAGTTCGTCATTTTGATGAAGAAAAGTTTTTCAGTGTATTTATCAACTTCACAACAGGGACACACAAAGAAACATGCCGATCTATCTGTCAGCGTTTCCCAAACATTAAGAGGAAACACTGACATCGCAAACACTGACAGACGTTACACCGCCGGCATGTAGACTCGGGACCCAGTCGTTGTGTCGCTCCGGCCGCCGCACTACACTCCACTAGTGCGGCGGCCGGAGCGACACAACGACTGGGTCCCGAGTCTACCGGCATGAGGCGCCGAGTGCGGACCCTGGCATCGGGCAGCTCCGGGCTCCCTGGCCAAACTAAAACCTATGACAATTTTGAATGTTTGCGTTCCCTGCGTATCACGAGTTGAATGCAATGCATTACAACAGCAAGATTGAGGAGAGTGAAGAGAAAGAAGTAGAACCACATTGAGCCGTACTGAGAGATGGTCTCTCTCATCTCCTGAGTGATGTAAGCCAAGTGGACATCGTAGTAGGCGCCCGTCTGTTGTACGGCATATGTCGCTGTGATAAAAATATGGACAAGCATGTGGCTGTGCCCAAAGATGTCAAAATGCCCAGGGAAGAAACGTTCTGGGGTGTGACTGGTGTAAAAGAATCCGGTGATGATAAAAAGAAGGTTTGAGAGGTGGAGACGGTTGCCGACGAGTCTTTCGAGGTCTTGGTCCGGCAGCTCGGTTGAGGCAGCATCGGGAAAGTTCAGGCGTGCGACCAAAGGTATGACACCGAATGTAAGAGAGATTGCATTAGGCAGCAGGTTGAAAAGCTTGTAACTTGATGGATGATGGGGTTTGACCAGGGCGCGGCCGTAACACATCAGGGCATTCACACTCGCCGACACAACCACGGAGAAAATCATGGCGTACGGTCCGATGAAGTTGATCCACCGCCGGTCATAGCAATGATGGAACATCAGCACGTGTGTTCCAAAGTTTGAAGCGCTTATTCCCGCGTAATCGAAGAAATAGACGCATTCGTTGACGACGAGAGATTTTGAGCGGAATATATGCGTCAGAGTGCTTCCGATCAGCATCATGTTGCAGCAGACGCCGTGCAGCCATATTGATGACGTCACACCCGGTTCGTCAAATTGATCGGTGATGCTGTGAGTTACTGTCAGATACGTCATAACCATCATTCCGATGATATGTGTCCAAATATTGAAGGTTTCGTTGTGAAATTGGAAGATACTCTTGATGTAGTAAGACCATGGTTTCTCACTGGGTCTGTAACCTGTCAGGACGCCGAGGTTCTTGAAGCTGTCAGGTACGTCATGGCAAGAGAGGGTGTCGCGATGTTTGGGAAAGAAGACGTATTCTTTCTGCCCCATTGTCGATATACAACAGCTCCCTGTAAAGAAAATTATGGCTAGATCATACTTCTAATTCGACTTGAAAGTGCCAGCCTGAAGAAGACCCCGGTTTGGGTCGAAAAGGGGCTGGGCAGAAATGAAGGGTTCTTACAAGTTCGGCATAACTCTGAAACTACTGCTTCGATCTGCCTGAAACTTGCACAGATGATGCTTTGTACTGAATGATGAACAACTATGATGACACAAAAACAATTACGTTTCTCTTTACTGATTAAATTAGGGAGACAATGCCAGATTTTGGAGGCCTAGAAAGGCGAGAAATAGTCATTATTTCACCGCAGAATTTTACCTGGGCCTGTGTCATTTTACAAAGCCATTCAACCAGTCAGAAACTGACCACAGGCCTGGGAATTGGTGATGTCACCCAAAATGAACCATTGTGAATGCACACTTCAGTTCCAACCCAACGGTAATTCATGTGAAATCAAGTTTGACTGAGTCATTCTTGGTGAATTGTGAGTGGTTCCCAGGCCTGTGGTCAGTTTTCACATTGGTTAGAATGGCTTTGTAAAAGCTTGCTGAATTTGCAGAGGTTAGGCATTTGAACCAAAAATCTAAAAAACATTTCTTTGTGGAAAACAATTAAAACAATTAGCTCTATCACACAACCTTGTTAGCATTTTATGTGACATAGGCCCAGGTGAAATTCTGCGGTGAAATAATGACTATTCCTAGTCTTTCTAGGCCTCTGAAATCGGGCATTGTTTCCCTAATTAGTAAAAAGCAATGCAATTGTTTTCATGTCATCATAGTTGTTAATCATTCAGTACAAGGCATCATCTGTGCAAGTTTCAAGCAAATCGAAACAGTAGTTTAAGAGTTATGCCGAACTTGTAACAACCCTTCATTTCTGCCCAGCCCCTTTGCAAAATTTCTTGAGGACGACTTCGGTTATTATATGGCTAGATCAAGAGGAC
The DNA here is from genome assembly GCA_002633025.1 of Notospermus geniculatus. NCBI lineage: Eukaryota > Metazoa > Nemertea > Pilidiophora > Heteronemertea > Lineidae > Notospermus > Notospermus geniculatus. Next base: position 168,053 of record NMRB01000054.1, read on the forward strand.
TCGCCCCACAAACGAAAGTATCTTACTCTATGGCTTGTCACAAAACGACGTGCTCTTACCCACGTCATATGATCCAATGTCACATTGGGTCAAAAGAAAGGCTTTGACTCATTCCTTTTTGCTTTACAATGTATGAAGAATTCAGTGCGCAAAGCTGAATTAGAGCATAAGGCCTTGTTCGCACTGCAGGAGCGGTGCGATCTTACAGCATCGCGTCCCCGGGATCGCGTCGCACCGCAAGTGTGAACAGCTATATAGGCCTATGCTTAACAGTGGAAACAATCAGGCGCGAAAAATTTCGCATCGCAGCGCGCCTGCAGTGTGAACAAGGCTTTAACAAGACTTTCGTCATACCACCCAATGATAGGACATTAGTAGGAGATAGAGAAATCATACTCACGTAATCAAGAGGAATTGAGGATGAGGATGAGCCGAAATGGAGACAAGTTTCGTCCAAGGTGTTCCAACATTCACAGTTCATTGGTGTTGTCCTTGGAGAACGGCTCACCTCGGTGTCATTGCTAGGGCATTGCTTACACCCACAAAACACGGTTCACAGCTTGTCGTGTGAAGCCATGCTTTCTCTATACATTATAAAGCACAATTCACAATTCACTAGGCCTACATGTACATACATATACATTATTAATTTGTGTAAGGATAGGGCCTACGTTGTGGGACAAACATATTATTACCACACAAGGTTCATTTAACAAGTAATCACTATGCATGTAGGCCAATAAGTTTAGAATGGCATTATGTTGGGCCTTCTATGCGGCACAGCAGGCCGATCCAAGAAGATCGCTTGGGCTGTGCCCCGATTGGCCGTCGATCACGATGAAATTTTTCATCCAATTCTTTGGTTACATCTTTTGGTCAAATTTATTTCGGAGGCCATAAGGAAACATGAACAAAATATAAGTACTAAAGTATATAATTAGTACTAAAGTATACAATATTTTATACAATATATAATATAATTAAGAATCATTTGAATACCAACACTGAGTAAGAGACCTGCTAGAACGAATACATGACCGAACAGGTGGTGAAGCCATAAGATGTAAATTTATCAAAATTGTCACGAAAATGACATCCTTCGGTGCGTTAGATTCTTGGAATGGTACAGAAAAAATTGCATAGATATTTACCACAAATTAGCATACGAATCCATGGTGATACATGTACTAGTAATCTTACAACTAATTATAATCTTTGTTCCTGCATTTTCCCGGACTCCCCATTCTGAGGCAGACGGGATTAGGACCTCGCCTAAGCTTCGGTCCACGTTAGGGTTCCCCGGTCAATTCCTTAAATCTAGGACGACTTGGCAAGTTTCTTTTTCCTGCCTATCACGATTTGAATGCAATGCATTACAACAGCAAGATTAAGGGCGGTAAGGAGAAAGAAGTAGAACCACATTGAGCCGTACTGAGAGATGGTCTCTCTCATCTCCTGAGTGATGTAAGCCAAGTGGACATCATAGTAGGCACCCTTCTGTTGTACGGCGTGTGTCGCTGTTATAAAAATATGGACAAGCATGTGGCTGTGCCCAAAGATGTCAAAATGCCCTGGGAAGAAACGTTCTGGGATATGACTGGCGTAAAAGAACCCGGTGATGATAAAAAGAAGGTTTGAGAGGTGGAGACGGTTGCCGACGAGTCTTTCGAGGTCCTGGTCCGGCAGCTCCGTTGCCGCAGCATCGGGGAAGTTCAATCGTGCGACCAAAGGTATGACACCGAATGTAAGAGAGATTGCATTAGGCAGCAGGTTGAAAAGCTTGTAACTTGATGGATGATGTGGTTTCACCAGGGCGCGGCCGTAACACATCAGAACATTCACACTCGCCGACACAACCACGGAGAAAATCATGGCGTAAGGTCCGATGAAGTTGATCCACCGCCGGTCATAGCAATGATGGAACATCAGCACGTGTGTTCCAAAGTTTGAAGCGCTTATTCCCGCGTAATCGAAGAAATAGATGCATTCGTTGACGACGAGAGATTTTGAGCAGAATATGTGCGTCAGAGTGCTTCCGATCAGCATCATGTTGCAGCAGACGCCGTGCAGCCATATTGATGAGGTCACACCGGGTTCGTCAAATTGATCGGTGATGCTGTGAGTTACTGTCAGATGCGACATGACCACCATTCCGATGATATGTGTCCAAATATTGAAGGTTTCGTTGTGAAGTTGGAAGATACTCTTGATGTAGTAAGACCATGGTTTTCCACTGGGTCTGTAACCTGTCAGGACGCCGAAGTTCTTGAAGTTGTCAGGTACGTCATGGCAAGAGATGGTGTCGCGATGTTTGGGAAAGAAGACGTATTCTTTCTGCCCCATTATCGATATACAGCAGCTCCCTGTAAAGAAAATGGAGAAGCTAGACCAAGAGGAAGAAACTCGCCCCACGGGTATCTTACGGCACTCTGTGCTTGTAACTACGGTGGCCAACAGAGCTCATTAATGAAAAATATTTGCATTTGGATTTTTCCCCGAGGTTTGAACATTTTTCTTGGGGGTTTGTAAAATCCTTAGAAGTTCTTACCGCGGTGAAAACGTTTCCACCTCGGTGAAAATAATTTTCACCGCGGTGGAAACGTTTTCACCGCGGTGAGAATGATTTTCACCGCGGTGAGAACTTCTAAAGATTTTACAAACCCCCCAGAAAAATAATCAACCTCGGAAAAAATGCAGATGCAAAAATTTTTCATGAGCTCTATCTGGGCCATCGTATGTAACAAATACCGCAGTGGATCATCGGAAATGCGACTTCCTTCCTGATTTGCAATGAATTGGAGAGATCCAGTGTGCAAAGCTGAAGTAAAAGCATTTACTAGACTTCAGTCATACAGCCCATTATGACACATTAGACGGAGATAGAGGAATCATACTCACGGAATCAAGAGGAATTGATGACGATGATCAGTCGAAATCGAGACAAATTCAGTCCAGGGCGGGTCCGGTGCTCTATTTTTTTCGCACGCGAAATCGGTGGGCCAGAAGCGCCGATTCGTTTATAAACACGGCAGTTCGGGGAATGAAAGGTATTTTTGCAACGACTTGTCCACCCTATTAAACACACCATATTCTATTCTTTTGTCTGATTGGACTTGACCATATGGGTACGAAAAAAAGGGATTTATTATTAGAAGGGCATAATACTCACAGCTTGTCTCTCTATGGATTATAATGTAGGCCTAGCCCTACGACGTGTAGAAATTTAGAGTAAGAATGGTGAATGGTTTTGACAATTGTGTTGAAGACAAAAGAACAGCGCTAACTTTGGGGTTAACGTTAGCGAGAAGATCTCCTGAACTCTCTAATTGCCAGTGCGGCCAAAACCTGTCGCCGCCGCGTCTTTCTCTCTAACCTTCAGTGTTGTGTCGGAACAACTTACATTTATCAATGTCATTGGTTTTGGAACTTTTCCTGGGCCGACCGCCAAGAAACTCCGTTAGCACAAACAGGGCCTAACAGAGAAATTCTGTAATGGTAAAAGCCATTGCATACATCTCTGTTCTGCACTGTTAGTGCTATCGGAGTTTCGTGACGGCCCGCCCAGGATTTCATTTAGGCCTACACAGTAATGTTTGAAAACTCTGGCCAATACTGTGACGTCTCATGGTTGGGGCCTAGAGCTAAATCGCCCTAGCAAGACTCCTCTTGACAGTGGGTATAAAGTCCGGCAACATAACTACGACCCAACGGAATGCGGAAGTTAGGAAATTGATACATGTACGTGTAGTTGGATTTTCTACGGACCTTTAATCACTCGCAGCTCTTGAATAACCGGTGCACAGGGCGAACAATCGGGGAACTACCACAAATGGTCGAAAGGCATGATTAAAAACCGCAAAGCTCTGCCACATTACATGACTTCCGCATTCCATTGGGTCGTAGTTAGATGTTGCCGGACTTTAGTAAAGCTGTTGACCTCTGTGTGGGAGTTCTCATCCGAGTTGGCTCTCAATGGGCAGATTTACCGCTGTTACTTTATTCATGCAAACAAAAGAAATAGTGAGAAAACGTGGATTGATTTCAAGTTCTCTCTCTCCTGGCAAGACAAATCGACCACAACACTGATGAGACGTTGGAGACTGTCATTACCGGGGTAACCTTCCTGTGACGGCAATTATACGCCTACTGTTGACCCTTCCGCCAGGACTGCTCAAGCTCTTTATTTCATTACTGCAGCAGTCCATGCAGTCTTGACATTTTTTTTTACGTTTGCAATATCCGGCGCTAGATGAGGTGGAGATAAAGCATCTGACGATAAGCCACACGAGACTGATCCAGCTGACCGGATTCACAAACTCTCCCAAGTGACTACGGCGATTTCTTGCTTCCCTGATTGCCAATGTCCGGAAATAAACATCATATTCCCACAAACCATTCAATCCATTTATCTTTCATTAGCCGCAAACAGTAAGCACATGAATGGGACACGATCCCCGGGTAATCGAAAATGCCGCATCGTCACTCAACCTCAACCCCACGAAATTTCAACGACTATGCACGCACCATTGCGCCGGAAAAGCCGGCCATGTTGCAGTGGGGACGAGGTTGCACCGTCACGTCTGAAGGTTACAGTTAGCTATGACGTCACGGTCGACCGAAGCAGCCAGCAGCATTATTTCTTCCCCATTCGCTTGGTTTATCTTATTAATATCATTTGCTCTCTATCTCTATTAGCCAAGACGTGGCCAACGAAGCGGCCGACCTGCGACGTGAAGATAACCAAACCCGTGCAAGTAGTCTTAGAAAATCTGATTTCAGGGTAATAGGATCCCCGTCTTCAAAAGACTTCCAGACTGCAAGTCAAGAACGCTGCCACTCAAATACATGAAACTGTTCCTCCAGTTAGGAGCTGGATTCACTGAGGGAATTTAACATCATGACGTCACTGTTACCTCATGACGTCATAAGCGGGATAATTTTTGGAGAATGTAACCGCATGACGTCACTGTTACCTCATGACGTCATCAGGTGGACGTCAGTTAGAATGTAATCAGATAACTTCACTGTTACCTCACTACGTTATTTTTGCTCCGCACCGTTTGATCCATTTACCGTCCTACTGCGATTGCAAAGTAGGTTGGGATGTGCTTTTAGGACTGGAAAAAACAGTTTTGGAAGTTTTCACTCTACCAGTTGAGTGGGACAAAAAGAGTCTACAGGCGCAGGCGAGGCAAGATACTCCGTCTCAGGAAATCCTTCAGTTCTTTAAAACTATTCCAGGCCTTATTTCTTCCACTTGGACGACGGGAAATCAAATCATTAACGTTTGATTACAACTGGATGATGACGTGTTGTAAACTCTTGTCATCATCCTCGCAACATCAGTAATTAAATCACCAAAGCAATGACATTATCAGTTAATTACATTTAAATGAGTTTGCCTTCTTTCCAACCGCAATGACACGGCTGAGGGCAGACGTTAACGGGTCGGCGGCCTCATCGCCTACCGTGGATGACTGGTGTCTCGTCCGATCAGACGTGATGCGGTATGATGGGGCACGATGGAGTCAATAATTGAATAAGGGCGAACCCAGGATCTGAGGGTTGGGAGTGTTACCTAGATTCGGCAAGCAGGAGGTCTGGAGGGAGCAAAATGAAGTGGTGACTTTGCACTGACGCTTTTATATCGAATTCTACGATTCTTGAAAAAACAAGATGACATTGTAAATGTCGTATGGTTCCCGATTAGGTACTTTTACATGAACGGTACATTGACAGAGATGAAGATACATTGATAGAGATCAGGATACATTGATAGAGATCAGGATACATTGACAGAGATCTGGATACATTGACTGATGGACAACGNCGTAGTATTCATAGCTAACACCATAAAGGATTCGAATCAACTTTGCGATATCATTCCTTTATGCTCTAAATATCGACACATTGTTTGATTGTCTGCACAAGGGCCTTATGTCTGAGACGTTTATGAACCAACAGACCAACAACTCATTACCATAACGGCACAAGTTGAATACTGGTGCAATATTGTATTGGTTCGCTTGTTAAAAAAATAAAGAAGTATGTACAAAAAGCTGAGCGTGCCCTCGATTGGGTTAACAGGTTGTGGCTTGTGAAATTGTGAAATCTATGTCGATCGAAAAATGATATCAACCGAGAAAATGATTTATGATTATTATTTATTATAAAACGATCCTAAACAACAATATGAATGACAACAAAGTGAGCGTTCAAAAAGATTTCTTTGACCACTCAATACTTCCCAAACGCCAAACGCTTAGTGCTTCACGCTCTGTCAAGAAAAATATCGATATTTCAGAATGGATAATGCGACTAAATAATATACAATGCCTTTGACGTTACTTCCCTCGGACTGAACTGAAGACGTCCGTGATCCATGTCGACACCATTCATAAAAACCAAATCAATAGTATTGATACAGCATATACAAATCTAACATACATGTATACAAAGTCATCTAGATATGTCGAAATGTTTCTCATGTACTTGGCGCATGACTTCTTTCGGTGAAGGTTTGCTGATTTTGGTAGTTTTTGCTGTGTATCCCTGATCTCCATTACATGCTGAAGTAAAATGTTTATTCTCTTACTGCACCTCGTTATGCATTGATGATTGAATCAATGATGGAGAGAAATAATAGATATTTCGAATATCCAGAGTTTTCTCGCACGAGTTGGCTTTCTATGGGCAACTCAACTCCAACCAGTTGTTTCATCCTGAGAATATCAGGCGTTCTTACTGCTCGCTCCCTTTGTGTGAGCGGATGAAGAGGAGCGAGGTAAAAACCCCTGCTGTGGGAGGATGATTTGTTTTGTCATTGATCTCAACCTCAGCCGTAAAGGCGCCTATCCACGGGAGAGCTTTTACACGCGAATTGGCTCTCTATGGGCAACTCAACTCCTAGCAGTTGTTTGTGTCATTGACCTCAACCTAAGCCATAAAGGTGCCTATCCACGGGAGAGCTTTCTCGCACGAGTTGTCTTTCTAGGGGTAACTCAACTATGAGCAGTTGGTTGTGTCATTGATCTCAACCTAAGCCGTAAAAGCGCCTATCCACGGGAGAGCTTTTACACGCGAATTGGCTCTCTATGAGTAACTCAACTCCTAGCAGTTGTTTGTGTCATTGATCTCAACCTCAGCCATAAAGGCGCCTATCTACGGGAGAGCTTTCTCGCACGAGTTGGCTTTCTATGGGTAACTCAACTATGAGCAGTTGGTTGTGTCATTGATCTCAACCTCGGCGCAAAGGAGAGAGACGGGAGAGCGTTCACGGGACAGTTTGCTCTCTATGGGCAATTCAACTACATGTATATTGTGTCATCGGTCTCAAGGTAAGCCGTAAGGAAACAAACAATGGTGAATTGCCCATTGAGAGCCAACTTCATTGGCTGTAGCCTGCCGCACACGTGAGCTATCTGCTGAGCAAAAAGTCATTCGAGACCGTTTGCTCAGCAGATAGCTCACCGAAAAATACGCGCACACGCGAGTTTTCTGCCTCGCGAGGCAAAAAACTCACCGAAATTACGCGCACACGCGAGCTATCTGCTGAGCAAACGGTCTCGAATAACTTTTTGCTCAGCAGATAGCTCCCGTGTGCGGCGGGCTTATGCTCGAGACTTTCTTCCATTAATTTATCATTGTACATGTACTTCCACCATTGTGTTGGTAAAAATTACCAGATATTAAAGTTTGACTATCAAGTCGTCGGTTAGAAAAGTTTCTAACCTGCGCTTAGAAGAGTTATCTGAATTTCAAAAGTTTTCCGGTGCACCAAACTCACCGGCACCCCTGCCTCGTAATTGAAACAGGGCACGTTAGATTTGGATGGGACGGGAAATTGAAAATCAATCGAAAACTCGGCGAAATCACAAAATTCAATCAATGATTTGAACAGGTGCGCGACCAGGACTCGCAGACGAACGCCTGCTACATTGTCCGCCGAGTCCAACATTTTCCCCATTAAAGGATCTCATAATTGACAAAGATGAAGGAATTTTGTTTTTAAGGGACTTCCTGATTGCAATCAGTACGATTCATTGGTTTTCTATTTCGTCTTTATTGGACTGGGCCGCTGATAGCGCGCTGGTTGCGTTCGGCGGCTAATTCAATTCCGTTGAGTCGTTCAGGTTGTGGTTAACTCGGTTGAAGTGATGCAGAACATCATGAGGCGGGAGCAAGATCAGTCGGTGACCGTATATAGATATCTATTAGCTGATTGAATAAGTGTGACATGAAGTGGCGCTCATGTGATCAACACACAGACAGCGAATGACGCATGCTCCACGCATGAGCACACACTGCGCTCTATTTTTCCTCCACGATTGAACGCTGCGCGGAGACTCCAGACGACCGCCCTGCCAACGATCACGTGACAGCTAACTATATAAATCGACAATTCAAATGTGACAATACACAACAAGAAAGCTTCGCCCTGTTACCATTCAGAAGGGCAAAGTCAACTGGCGTGAATAGTGTTGAATTTGTTTACAGAACATATCATCTGGATTTTAAAACTCGAAGGACTAAAGGTAAGACCGTTTCCACTTTTTATCAAAACTAATTTCGCAATTCCATTGTGTTTGTCGTCTGCCAAAAAGTGTGAAAATGTGGAAAAAACTTGCATTGCCTGTTTTTGTCGGCTTGCCAACAAAATGCGAAAAAATATCAGCGGAAATTCGCCTTGAGCAAGTAGGCCTACAGATATGACGACTGCAAAAAATTCGCAAAACGCGAAATCTTTGAATCAATCTAAAACACTATCTAACCGGGTAATGAAACTGCAGTTGCAGGACAAACTACAGGTTGTTCCATTGAAAATGTTCCAGCCAGAACAGGCAAACTCAGAATCCAGTTTTCTCCAGATCCTGAAATACCTTACGACTTTGGTCATTTGTGATGTTGTGACCTCGTGTCAATGAAGGGAGTGGCCCTTTCTTAAATGTCGCTAACTCCGACTCAGATTGATTTTGATGCAGCGACGAAATTTTTTCTCCCAACAGTATGACCTTGGCTGACCTTCAAGTTGCACATTTTGTAGTGACCGCTAAATTGTCTTCTCGTCGAGGGCCTGTATAACATTTGGAAGTACATGTATTTCCGTAGCTCGGTGTTCCCCATCTTGACTAACAAGTACATGTATTGTGACATTGGTCCGCCCTCCGGCTACGCTTGTTTGTGTGTACGGATGAGGTAGAACAGACACAATCATGGTAGGCCATGATGGGTCTTCCCCATATTTGGAAGTCTCTGGACAGAGATTGACAATACGGAGGTTTCGAAATCAAACGATAAACATAAACTTTACGACAACGTTATTTTTCATACTACACATTAAACAGATTTTATACTGTATTGCATGTTCGGTACAAAAATAACGTTGTCGTTAACGTTTACGTTTATCGTTTGATTTCGAAACCTCCCCAATGTGTGTTTGTTCCCGTTTATCAAGTCGCGGGTTATTGCGTCAGTCTCTTGTAAGGGAAACCTTGTACAAGGGGAACAACTGTAGACGTTACACCTGAAACCATATTGGTCGCATACAGTCATGGAAGTCGAACGTCTGTAAAAGCCCGTTTTCCACTCTAGCGGTTTCCGCCACGGTTTTCGGTTTTCACAGGCATTTGGGATATTTAACACGCCAAGTATTGTTAAAACATCGAAGGAATATCCAAAACCCTGTGAAAACCGCACCGCTTGCCGCAAACCACGGCGGAATCCGCTGTTATCTAGTGGAAACGGATTCAAACAGCGAAAAAGGTAGTAGGACCGACTTGTACCAATGCAACAGACCTGAAACCTCACAGGCGACCCTCCAAGACCATATTCCTTGTCAATCAACCATGCTATCAGCGTTAGACAGCCGGCAAGGTAATCAAGTCAGTCTCACTGATTTCTTGATCCTTTCATTGTCAAGTGAACGCTGTCGAGCAAGCAATAAAAGGCAATCATAGATTAGCCAGAGAGATATGATACGTGATGCATCAAACTCAATGCCTTAATCCAGAATACGCGCCGTAGCATCAAATGGGTGAGACGGTGTGACTGGGATCATAGTCCCCCTAGAATCTAAGTCAGGTGTGACAGGAATCAACGTCCTAGGAATGCAAGTCCGTCAAACAATAGCCCGCTATTGTAAGGTTATATTCGAATGGTCATGGTCTCTACAGCCATATATTCTAATCTCTCGCTGAACAATGACCGGACTTTGATTCCAGGGGACGTTGATCTCTGTCACACCTGTTTTATTGTTCAACGAGGGATTGGGGAAAATGACTGTAAAGACCATGACCATTAGAATATAGCTATAAAATAGCAGACTATTATGTCCCGGATTTGCATCCCTAGGACTTTCTCCTCTGGTACACTGGCTGCGAAATAAGGTACACTTCCCTTTCTGTTGAAGTCTTTGAGAATACTTTGAAGCGGATCAAATATACAAGGTTGGGAAGTTCCCATCTCATCAAACTGACGAACTTAACTATCATAACGTATCAGACGTGTTTACTCAAGGAACAGTTCCCCATGAAGACATCTCAATCAGAATTCGTCATGTGTGACGTTCTTTTTGCGGGTGTCATTACTCACGGTTATATACTTGTCAACATTGAAAGCCCGATGTCCTAGAAAAACTCCAAGACCTGCCCCCTGTTCAAAGCTTCAGAACTACGCAGGGAAGACAGTAAAAACCACAATTCTCAAACCGAAACGCGGCGACAAATGCCAGTTTGATATTCCGAAGGAGAAAACGCTCACCGCTCAAATGCTCACCGCGCCCACATCTCAAGTTATGCAATCCCCGGTTTTACCGACAAAAGAATGTTGGAACCAATTTCTGTTCTGTTATCATGGTTTCCAGGGATTTTATACCTCACTATATGCCACTAAATCATAGTGAAATATTACTTTAATCTTGTGTGTTTTCTTCGTTGCAGATCGCTTTGGCCACCAAAATGAAGATAACTACAGACCTTTGGGGTCTTGCCGTCGTGACCCTGGTGTTGGTATCAATGGTAAAGACGGATTTCGACGTAAGTAGGCGAGTCAACAACGATGTAAGGGAAGTCCGATTGGACAGTCGTGATGTCCGAAGAGAAACGAAACCAGACGCCAGGAGGATGGAACGGCGAGAACCTGATGTCAGGAGAATGGAACGCCGTGATGTCTGTATGGAACGTCGTAATGTCCATATGGAACGTCGTGATGTCCACTTGGAGCGCCGTGATGTCCGTATGGAACGCCGCGATGTCCGAAGAGAAACTGAACCAGACACCAGGAAAATGGAACGCCGTGATGTCCGATTAGAAAGACGGGCTGCCAGTGAACCTGATGTCAGGAGAATGGAACGACGTGATGCCCGTCTGGAACGCCGTGATGTCCGGAGAGAAACTGAATCAGACACCAGGAGAATGGAACGCCGTGATGCCCGTCTAGAACGCCGTGATGTTCGAAGAGAAACTGAACCAGACACCAGGAGAATGGAACGCCGTGAAGCTCGAATGGAACGCCGTGATGTCCGATTAGAAAGACGGGCTGCCAGTGAACCTGATGTCAGGAGAATGGAACGACGTGATGCCCGTCTGGAACGCCGTGATGTCCGGAGAGAAACTGAATCAGACACCAGGAGAATGGAACGCCGTGATGCCCGTCTAGAACGCCGTGATGTTCGAAGAGAAACTGAACCAGACACCAGGAGAATGGAACGCCGTGAAGCTCGAATGGAACGCCGTGATGTCCGATTAGAAAGACGGGCTGCCAGTGAACCTGATGTCAGGAGAATGGAACGACGTGATGCCCGTCTGGAACGCCGTGATGTCCGGAGAGAAACTGAATCAGACACCAGGAGAATGGAACGCCGTGATGCCCGTCTAGAACGCCGTGATGTTCGAAGAGAAACTGAACCAGACACCAGGAGAATGGAACGCCGTGAAGCTCGAATGGAACGCCGTGATGTCCGATTAGAAAGACGGGCTGCCAGTGAACCTGATGTCAGGAGAATGGAACGACGTGATGCCCGTCTGGAACGCCGTGATGTCCGGAGAGAAACTGAATCAGACACCAGGAGAATGGAACGCCGTGATGCCCGTCTAGAACGCCGTGATGTTCGAAGAGAAACTGAACCAGACACCAGGAGAATGGAACGCCGTGAAGCTCGAATGGAACGCCGTGATGTCCGATTAGAAAGACGGGCTGCCAGTGAACCTGATGTCAGGAGAATGGAACGCCGTGAAGCTCGAATGGAACGCCGTGATGCCCGTCTGGAACGCCGTGATGTCCGGAGAGAAACTGAGCCAGACACCAGGAGAATGGAACGCCGTGAAGTTCGAATGGAACGCCGTGATGCCCGTCTAGAACGCCGTGATGTCCGGAGAGAAACTGAGCCAGACACCAGGAGAATGGAACGCCGTGATATCCGATTAGAAAGACGGGCTGCCAGTGAACCTGATGTCAGGAGAATGGAACGCCGTGAAGCCCAAATGGAACGCCGTGATGTCCGTATGGAACGCCGTGATGTCCGAAGAGAAACTGAATCAGACAGCAGGAGAATGGAACGCCGTGATGTCCGAAGAGAAACTGAATCAGACACCAAAAGAATGGAACGCCGTGATGTCCGATTGGAACGCCGTGATGTTCGGAGAGAAACTGAGACAGACACGAGACGAATTGAACGTCTGGACACCAGAAGACTTGACCTGTTTGGTAAGGAATCAAGACGAAATGCCCATGTGATGAGCAGAATGGACAGAAGAATGCAGGATACCAGGGTAAGGCTGAAAATTCACGTTTCCTCCTGAAACTTGACCGCTAACCGGGCTGCAAAAGGGATGTAAATGATGTTACGGCCAACAGCAACGCACCAATTTCGTCCTTGTTGATGTCAGAATAGGCCAAGAGATGGTGTTTTGGAACCTGATGGAGAGGAAAGAGTAAAATTGCGTTCTGTAGATGTGACGTAGGGTTATGACATTGCAGCCAGAATAGGGAGGATGGCTTGAGCACAAAAGGGTTCTCAAATGATTTACTTCCTTTTCAGCGCTACCTTGCTGAGACCTACGCCAAGATCCAGCCAGAATACCTGATCGATGTCTATCAGAAGAAGGAGGATGTACAAGAATTCTCCTGGTGAGTTGGCCTCTTGTGCTATTTTCATTCTGATACAGGCATATTGGATCTTTGATGTGTGGAAGATGTACAGCGTTTAAGACATTAATGGTGCTTTAGTTCGAATTGTAAACATTACGGTTTGTTTATTTACATGGTTGATTATACTAGTTATTTTTCCTCTGACAGGTGGCAGCACCGTGTATACCAAAACATTAATGTTATCTATTTTTATATCTATCTTGATAAATATTCTTGTAACTGAAATATATTTATGATTTTACATTCAAAAACAAACAAAAAGTTGTGAAAGGCGAGATTTAATTAGATTTTATCTGATTTGTTAGTACCAGAAGTTGACAATAGGTGGCACACCGTAATGTTTACAATTCGAACTAGAGCACCTTTAAAAACGGAGAAATTTACTTTAATGCACTGTACACTTAGTTTGCTTGAAATAAATCCTGAATTTAAAAAAACCCCCAGAGAATTAAGCAATTTGACGCAGTGCAAGTACGAAGGAAACGTCGAAAAAAGGTACAACCGCTGACAGCGCCTCCCAGTGATGGAAGTTCTGCAGGTTCCTCATTGGAATGCTCCCCATCCAGCTGATGGTGACGGCAGATGTACCCGAAAGATTTTTGTCCACTGCGAACCCTCAAGTCATAACTTCTTGTGAAATCTTTCAGGCTTTCATTCGACAACATCTCCAAGGCCGCACTGATTGGTTTGACCGGCTACCTGACTTTCCGAAACCACGGCAAGATGGCTGCCATCTATTGAAACGCCCTCTAGACGACGACAATGGAACCAACTTGACAAGATCGTCTGTTTCGTGTCAGAATCGTGTCGCGAGGATAAGATATACATGTACGTGAAAAGATTGAGGAAAATGAAAAAAAGAACATTTAACGATGGAGACTAGTATATTGTTGTACACACTAGGTAGATGGGATCGACTTTTATAGGATCTGCGAAAAGTGGTTCGACTCCGGCATGCGCAATCGTTAAAACAGAAACTGGTCTTGCCGCAACGTTTACCCTGACACTGGCACCGGTGAAAATAACGCATTTTGAGAAATCTCCTTTGAAGTGCTGAAGACGTCAACTTATAAAGCACTGGCCAGATCCTTTCTATGCTCCGTTCTTAACTTGTTGACCAATGTTTTAGATGGTGTTGGATGATAGTTTTATCTCTGAACTGTCGAAGTTTAATAGAAATGAATCTTGCGACTCACGTTTGCTACTGAAAACTGGCTTACGTTGTCCGACAAATGAATGCGCGTGTCACTTCCGTTTTATATTGCGCATGCCGGAAGCAAATCTGTCATTCCTTTGAACCTTTCCCAATTGGTATAAAAAATAACGACATTCCATTTTATAAACTTCACGTGTAAAAAGTGTCAAGATATTATTTTTTGTATCGCAACAATTGCAGTTCACAACTTCTGGAAATAGTCGAGAGATATGGCAAAAAATTTATGTGTAGAAATAATTGTCACTGCAAACATTTGTCCTTGCTTCATGCCCCAAATAATTCCCACGATAACAGCCAATTAGTTCCCAATTAAATTATTTGTTCCAAGTCCCCAATTGTTTAATACAGCCATTAAACTATCGAGGATAGCTGACAACGGCCAATCAAATCAGGCCAGGGTCTGCGCCAGCTCATTAAAATGTAAAAGTATTAAAATCCTGTGCTCTAAGCAAATGATTGAAAATTTGTTGAGCAATAAAGACTGAGATTGAAATTTCACTACAAATGTAATTAAATTTCACTAATTAGAATCATATTCGGGGAACCGGGAGTAGAGTAGAACATTTTGGTTACCGTAGTTGAAAACTAACACATCAGATAGAAACGAGTAAAGTGATGAAAATAATATTTAGGCAGCTTGTAGGTTCACTCGCTTCAAACTTTGAAAACTTCACGACTGTTGCACACACTTGGTTTGTAGTTTTATATCTTGTTGAAATACATTGTATTCCAATAGTCCATTCTGTAAACTTGAACCACCGGAGGTATTCTAAAGATCTTCACCAGACCTGTCGTTTGTGACAACACTATAAGTGGTCTGTTTTTCTGGAAACAGGTTTAGTATCAAATCATCATTACAACTATCACTTCATTCCAAACATGCCCCAAAATACATGGTCCAGATTTATGACAAATAATCGGAGCAAAAGCATCCACTGAGGCTGAATCATTGTCAGAGTCAAATAGATGTGACGTGTGCTCAATATTAACCCTTTTACGAGATCAGCTAATTCCATGTTTTCACCAAGATATCAATCGGTCCAAAAAATGACATGTTACGTATCATCAGTTACGGTATTTTGAGGTATGAATGTCGATACGACTGTAGTTCTACGGTTTATTTAACATGTAGGCTCTATACCCGGTATGGAATAAATGTTAACGTTAGCAACAATCGAGTTCGGCTTCATTCTTTCAATCGCCATCTTGTAACCAACAGCAACTTGTTTCTCGTCTGCATTTCGAATGTCCCTATCAAAATCTCCTCTGTTGTGTGCCCGAACCCAGAGGACAAATGTATCGCTTTGGTGAAGAAAGACATATCCAAAGAACGAGAAAGCACAAAAATTGACACACAAAATGATAAATATCAAGAAGTTAACTTCCAGAATCTTACGAATTTTCGACCCCAACCGGGGTCTTCCTCAGGCACTTTTCAGTTGGAGAGACCAAGAAGAAAGTGGTGAAGAAAGAGACACCCGGTCCTCGTCAATTTCCCCAAAGAAAGGTTTTTATTCAATAGATTTCTGGGGTAGCCGCATAGAAACTTCGCTAGTGCTTCGACAGCCTATCGGTGTTAAAATGCATGGAAAAATGTACAGCACTATCGCAGATGGGCTCCGCTAGCGCAAGCGGAGTTTCTATGCGGCCACCCCTGGACGCTGCCCTTTTTCGCTACCATCTCCATGATTTCCCGTCGACTACAATGCCGTCATGGCTGTGGGCGGTAAGTTTTGAAACGAGAAAACTGCAGAAGGATTACGTCGGATGAGCCAGTGATGGTGACTGGAAGCGAGAAAAACCATGACAGGGGAATGCTAGAAACCATTCATTTATTTTGTTCGCCTCGACTCGACTCGGACTAGGCGTGACCATTAGCCTAGTTCTGTATCTGTCTCTCGGCTCCTCATCAGTTTAGTATGGTGGTATCAACCATCATGATCTGTTTGCTAACGACTTGATGTTGATTACAGAACGGTCAAATTGGCAGATTATCTGTAATTGGTTCACTGGACCACTTCCACAAATTGACTTTGGACTCAATTGATGGTTTGACATTTTGGTATATCTAACTTCACTCTGAGCCCTGTGCCATATGTAGACAGAGTATCCATCAGTATAGTTATCGATGACGACAGAATGCTCCACAGTAGACTGCTACTTTTTCTGGGTCTTTTAGGTAAGTGATATCAACCATTTCAAGGTGTTTTTACAAACAACGATTTTTGTGCTCTGATAACCCATCAAAACACTTCATTAACACTAGGCCGTATGCACCAACGAAGATTATCTTGAACTCAGGTTGAGCCACAACTTCATGCCCTGGCAAACCTGAACATTTGAAAAGCTGTGGCTGCAAACTGAGTTCAAGATAATCTTCGTTGGTGCATACGGCCCTAAGTCCACAGCGATGAACACACGAGACGGTACACCATGATCCTGTGGCCGATGGATACTTGGAAATATCATGAGACGATTCCCTTTTCCTTTTTAGGTGCTGCTGTTGCAGTGTTCGATTACCCAACGCCACATCAGCGATGTAAGTCTATTTCTTTCTAGTCTAACTACATGTCATCCAGACCGTGCAGGTCCTTTTAGGCGGGTCTGGGATCAAATTACACAACCCCTCCTCTATAACAAAACTCGTTAAAAGGGCATTTGGAAGCAAGCAAGAGTAAAGGAAACCGCAGAAATATCAACTTATCTCTGTTCAGGCATTCCTAGGCAACCCGTGGGTCATGTTCTTCTCTCTCCTCCTTTGCTTCCAGATCGATTCCGACGCTATGCCCCTCCCCGGAACAGTCACCACTTACTCCAGGACACCTTGTTTCCCGTCCACTATGACCTAACCATCAGACCAGATATCTATCAGGAGAGAGAATGTGTAGAAATAATTGTCACTGCAAACATTTGTCCTTGCTTCATGCCCCAAATAATTCCCACGATAACAGCCAATTAGTTCCCAATTAAATTCTTTGTTCCAAGTCCCCAATTGTTTAATACAGCCATTAAACTATCGAGGATACATGTAGCTGACAACGGCCAATCAAATCAGGCCAGGGTCTGCGCCAGCTCATTAAAATGTAAAAGTATTAAAATCCTGTGCTCTAAGCAAATGATTGAAAATTTGTTGAGCAATAAAGATTGAGATTGAAATTTCACTACAAATGTAATTAAATTTCACTAATTAGAATCATATTCGGGGAACCGGGAGTAGAGTAGAACATTTTGGTTACCGTAGTTGAAAACTAACACATCAGATAGAAACAAGTAAAGTGATGAAAATAATATTTAGGCAGCTTGTAGGTTCACTCGCTTCAAACTTTGAAAACTTCACGACTGTTGCACACACTTGGTTTGTAGTTTTATATCTTGTTGAAATACATTGTATTCCAATAGAACATTCTGTAAAGGTGAACCACCGGAGGTATTCTAAAGGTCTTCACTAGACCTGTCGTTTGTGACAACTAAAGTGGTCTGTTTTTTCTGGAAACAAGTTTAGTATCAAATCATCATACCACAATCAATTCATTCCAAACATGCCCCAAAATACATGGTCCACATTTATGACAAATAATCGGAGCAAAAGCATCCATAGGCTGAATCATTGTCAGAGTCAAATAGATACGTGTGCTCAATATTAACCCATTTACGAGATCAGCTAATTCCATGTTTTCCCCAATATATCAATCGGTCCAAAAAATGACATGTTACGTATCATCAGTTACGGTATTTTGAGGTATGAATGTCGAATGGAGATCATACGACTGTAGTTCTACGGTTTATTTAACATGAAGTCTCTATACCCGGTATGGAATAAATGTTAACGTTAGCAACAATCGAGTTCGGCTTCATTCTTTCAATCGCCATGTTGTAACCAACAGCAACTTGTTTCTCGTCTGCATTTCGAATGTCCCTATCAAAATCTCCTCTGTTGTGCGCCCGAACCCAGAGGACAAATGTATCGCTTTGGTGAAGAAAGACATATCCAAAGAACGAGAAAGCACAAAAATTGACACACAAAATGATAAATATCAAGAAGTTAACTTCCAGAATCTTACGAATTTTCGACCCCAACCGGGGTCTTCCTCAGGCACTTTTCAGTTCGAGAGACCAGAAAGAAGAAAGTGGTGAAGAAAGATACACCCGGTCCTCGTCAATTTCCCCAAAGAAAGGTTTTTATTCAATAGATTTCTGGGGTAGCCGCATAGAAACTTCGCTAGTGCTTCGACAGCCTATCGGTGTTAAACTGCATGGAAAAATGTACAGCACTATCGGCAGATGGGCTCCGCGCTAGCGCAAGCGGAGTTTCTATGCGGCCACCCCTGGACGCTGCCCTTTTTCGCTACCATCTCCATGATTTCCCGTCGACTACATGCCGTCATGGCTGTGGGCGGTAAGTTTTGAAAACGAGAAAACTGCAGAAGGATTACGTCGGATGGGCCAGTGATGGTGACTGGAAGCGAGAAAAACCATGACAGGGGAATGCTAGAAACCATTCATTTATTTTGTTCGCCTCGACTCGACTCGGACTAGGTGTGACCATTAGCCTAGTTCTATATCTGTCTCTCGGCTCGTCATCAGTTTAGTATGATGGTATCAACCATCATGATCTGTTTGCTAAAGACTTGATGTTGATTACAGAACGGTCAAATTGGCAGATTATCTGTAATTGGTTCACTGGACCACTTCCACAAATTGACTTTGGACTCAATTGATGGTTTGACATTTTGGTATATCTATAACTTCACTCTAAGCCCTGTGCCATATGTAGACAGAGTATCCATCAGTATAGTTATCGATGACGACAGAATGCTCCACAGTAGACTGCTACTTTTTCTGGGTCTTTTAGGTAAGTGATATCAACCATTTCAAGGTGTTTTTACAAACAACGATTTTTGTGCTCTGATAACCCATCAAAACACTTCATTAACACTCTTTGATTAACACTAGGCCGTATGCACCAACGAAGATTATCTTGAACTCAGGTTGAGCCACAACTTCATGCCCTGGCAAACCTGAACAATTGAAAAGCTGTGGCTGCAAACTGAGTTCAAGATAATCTTCGTTGGTGCAGACGGCCCTAAGTCCACAGCGATGAACACACGAGACGGTACACCATGATCCTGTGGCCGATGGATACTTGGAAATATCATGAGACGATTCCCTTTTCCTTTTTAGGTGCTGCTGTTGCACTGTTCGATTACCCAACGCCACATCAGCGATGTAAGTCTATATCTTTCTAGTCTAACTACATGTCATCCAGACCGTGCAGGTCCTTTTAGGCGGGTCTGGGATCAAATTACACAACACCTCCTCTATAACAAAACCCTCGTTAAAAGGGCATTTGGAAGCAAGCAAGAGTAAAGGAAACCGCAGAAATATCAACTTATCTCTGTTCAGGCATTCCTAGGCAACCCGTGGGTCATGTTCTACTCTCTCCTCCTTTGCTTCCAGATCGATTCCGACGCTATGCTCCTCCACGGAACAGTCACCACTTACTCCAGGACACCTTGTTTCCCGTCCACTATGACCTAACCATCAGACCAGATATCTATCAGGAGAGAGAAGAAGACTTCAAATTCGACGGTAATGTTACCATCTTCTTCGACTGTCGCCGGTCTACCAACAGGATAAAACTCCATTCAACCGAACTTAAGATCGATCCGGCTTCGATCCGGCTTAGCGGTGATCAAGGTCGTTTGGTGGTGACAGGGACGGAGGAGGATAAAGACAAAAGCTTCGTAACCTTCCACCTGAACAAGCGACTGAGGAGAGGACGTCATTATGTCATAAGGCTCTCTTTCAGTGGGCGATTACGAGTTAACCTGAGGGGGCTGTACCTGACAGGATACATGGTGAACCAAACCCGACAGTAAGTGAACGTTCTGTCTGGTGAGGTTGAGCATCCGGTAAACTGACATTAGGGAGGTTTCGCAAAGCTGACAAAACACGAAGTAGGCTACGAAATGCGAAATTCAACTTCATTTCCATGACGCAATGTGTTTCTGGAGATGGTTGCTACCACAATGTCCCTGCCGCCAGTGCGTCGTTTAGCATATCATGTAAGACCGAGGGAGTTATGGTGCATCTTGAATTTTAAATTTCCACTTCGTATCTACGAAGTGGAAACGAAAGATAAATTTCAAAGTTTAATATACGTCGCAACTCTATCGGTCTAACGTCATACGCTAAAAGACGCTCTTGCAGGCGATATTCGTGGTACCAATCATCTCCTGAAATACATTACGTCATGGAAATGAAGTCCAATTTCGTATTTCGTACTTCGTGTTTCGTCAGATTTGCGAAACCTCACTGTTGTAATAAGTTTTGCGTCGATCACTGTTGCGATTTTCAAGTGGTGGGATGACGCACCCTTTGTCTATAGCCAACGCTGCAGAAACAAGCAATTCTTTTGAGCGTTTGCGCTCGAAAATCGCGTGAATGGACAGCCAGCGGGGCGATGCCGCAACCATGTTTGTTTCCGCGGCGTTGGCCATGGACAAAGGATGCGGCATCGCACTGCGAAATTCGAATGAATGGATTCTTTTGCCTTTCGTGGAAACGGGGCTTCATAGCGAATTCTTGATTCTTGTAGCTATATGGCAATCACTCAAATGGAGCCCAATGACGCAAGACGAATGTTTCCATGTTTTGACGAACCAGCGTTGAAGGCGACGTTCAACGTGACCGTGTTGAGAAAGTCATCCCATGTGGCTCTGTCCAATATGCCTCTGATCAAATCAGCGTTATTGTAAGTACACGGCTCTTGAAATCATCATGCGTTGTAGGACGGGCAAGCTTTCTGAAGGCGGAACTTGATTATAGGGTCATGAAGGTTATCCTGTACCAGAGTTTCATCACAGCACTGAGAACATTGAGGCTGCATGGGAAAGAGGGACTGAGCAAGGGAGAGGAGGAGAGGACTGCAGGGAATAGAAACTTGATAAAGAACAGACCCTGCCTATTATTACCACTGCGGCTGACCCTTGAATGAAAAAATTAGTACAGCCGTTCTGTTCCCCAAGTGATATTCAATACGACGACTGTACCTCATTTTCAGAGCGAACGGATGGTACGCTGACACCTTTGACAAGACACCAACTATGCCGACGTATCTGGTGGCTATAGCGGTCACTGATTATAAATTTAAACAAGGGTACACGAAGCACGGGATTAAGGTAGGTGAGACGAGACAAGGTAATGCAGAGGTACTGGACACCGAAATTTAGATTATGAAGGAAAACAAAAAGCTGCTTACAAATGAAGACTGAATACATGTAAATGTTTCTTTCATAACATCCTTTTAGATTCGAGCTTGGTGGCGAGAGGATGAGCTCCACAAAGTCGACCACGCCCTGGCCAAAGCGATCCAATCGACCGAATGGTTTACTGAATACACCGGGATAAATTATACTCTTCCCAAGATGGGTAAGTGAATCATACCATACCATAACATTACCAATGTGAGGAGTGTTACACTTACAGGTGATGAATTTATTGACGAGTGGCAGTGGATCGATGCTGATGATAACGGCGATCGGATGCCCATTTTCGGTCAGCTCTGAAATCTAATGCCCTAGTGTTGGAGCGGGATGCTAATTGATTGTAGCAACAGCTTTATGCCGTTCTACCAAGTACACTCTAGCGTACAGCTCGCTCTTATATCAACTAACCACGCCCCCACTGTACCAGTGGAGATACTGCCTGTTACCACTGGAGGGTAGTACAATTCCCAAAGCTGACGAAGCAAGACACGATGAGCACAACAAATAAAGCGTTTTTTTTAAAATTCTCCACAGACAACATTGCCGTGCCAGACTTTTCACACGGTGGTATGGAAAACTGGGGTCTGGTCACCTATACCCTGATGGCAATACTTTATGACCCTGCCACGGACGGAGAATGGAGAAAGGGTTTTGTTACATCGGTTACAGTCCACGAGGTGGCTCACCAGGTGAGGAGTCCTTGGGATACTTTTGCCGTAGAAGTAAGAGTGGTTGTTCAGAAAGAGCTTGAACATTTTTAGAACATTTCTCTTGCTCATACGTCGGTTTTCCTCTTCAGCGTCCACGGGATGTTACGAAATCACCATCCTACATCAGTAAAAACAAGAGGACATCGGAGCGATGTCAATGGTTATAGGTCCAATTGATTTGTCTTGGTCATCGGTTTGTTTCAGTGGTTTGGGAACCTTGTGACCGCGAAATGGTGGAATGAAATTTGGATCAACGAAGCCTTGACCGCCTACATGTCTATAAAATGTCAAGATGACGTCATGCCAGAGAGAGACATGGTAAGTTACGGTAGTTCATTGGGTGTGGATGGAACATAAAATGACACACAACAAAGCGAATGCCTGTCATCCCTGTGTGAACGCAGGAAAAGTCACTCAAGAATCAAAGTCCGGGGGTGCTATTGTCCTAGTAGATTAAGAATTTAAACCGTGTTGTGAAGGATTATGTCGGCAACTTTCACCATAATCGTTGAAGATGCATGGTATGGAAGGCAAAAGCGGAAAAGACTGGGATATTATGAGAAAATAAGGTTGAAAGACACTCACCGAATATGATGTCCGTGAAGCACTTAGATTCAGGTTTCTTTTCGCGTACACGAAAACCAAGAGGGAGAGGGAGAACAAGTCCGCAGCTGGGGTTTTATAAGATTTCGTTTCGTCATCAAAACAGCCACCATACTGCATGCTGTAAAGGGAATGCAGAGTAAGGATGAGTTAAATGACTAAAGCTGATCAAATTTTCTGCAGATGGTAGAACATCTAACGACTAGAAGAAGAGCATTGAACACGGACAGTTACCACACCTCGCATCCCATTGACTACAGCGTCATAAGACAATCTGAACTCGAAAAAGTCTTTGATAGTATCACATACGGCAAGGTACGTCGTGCTTAGACTAGTAAGCAATGAATGGCGTGGGTGACATCAGTCATTATACATGTACACCATGATGATGGATCTGATAGTCGGCGTGTACTTGTGAAAAGATCAGAGCAGCTGCTTCAACAACTCTGGAAAGGTAACCAATACCGCCCTAGTTTTCGGAGAGATAACAGGAAAAGCTAGAAAACTCGATTTCAATACTGCCTTCCATCACTAAGTATCCTAAGTGAGCACTATGGGCGCCTCCTCCATGCCTTGTTCAGTATGGGGCGGATAGGCTAATATTTCCGACATGAAGGAAGCGCTCACATGTGCCCCCATCTTAGGGAGGGAGGGCGAAAAAGAATTGCGCCCCCCTGAAAGCCCAGTAGTCGCTACCCTTTCCGTAGGCAAGCAAGGATGTAGAATCATGTCGCCTCCGACCCTGATGTGGCCTCTTGCCTGCTCACGAGAGAATGAGGGGATTATGGTCAAGCATGCCTGCAGCGCCACATAGTGTCAGCTTAGGATACCTTCTTGTGGTCGAGGCCCTTATTCGGTGATGTCCTTTCCTCCTGTACAGGGTGCTTTGATCCTCCTGATGTTGGATGGTGTGATAGGGCCGAAGGAATTCCGACGTGGCATCCAAATCTTTCTCCAGACCCACCAGTTTGGCAACGCTGACCAATATGACCTTTACGACGCCTTTAACGAGGTAAGAGTAAAGATTAAACAGCCATGACAGCTGCTATACTTTCAATTTTTTCACCTGAACTAAAAAGAATGGCTTGACATGAACGATCAGGAATCGCTGATGGCGGCTTCTCATTTGCAGGCCCTTCACAACACCGATAAGGATTACCTACGCGGAGTAGACATCGGTGAATTCATGCCGACCTGGATCAAACAGGCAGGTTACCCTGTTCTGGACATCCGTCGAGACGGGAACAGGATATTGGTAAACCAGAGCCGTTTCCTTGTCGATCCAACCGTCAAGATTCCTGACGAATTCAAGTCACCATTTGGGTAGGCAAACAGCAAGTTGTAGTATATAATAACATCTCCCAAAGTAATGAGTGGAGCTGGAGGTGGCGTCAGCTTCCTTTACTGAAAATCGTGGAGGCAAAATGGAGACGACGTTTCTCTTCTTTGCTTGTGGTGTCTTTGTCAAACATATTCTCCGTTCAGCCGCCTACCAGGAAAGGAAAGGAGTGACATCTTGGACGTTAGGACAGTGGGTCGTCGGGAGACTTCTGTTGTCTAGGTTGGCTTACATTAGATAATCTCTGTTGATGATGGGTCGTATGTTTTCCATTTCCAGATACGTCTGGATAATCCCACTCTTCTTATCAACGAATGCGACAGGAAAGGCTGTGCAGACTCCACCGGTTTGGATGCATGATGTTGAGCGTAAATATATTTTTTCCTCTCCATGACAATTTTAGGCCTGATAATATCAACCTTCAGAACTCTGAAGCAAAGCAATGACTTGTGTGTACCGTCTAGACTGACCCAACGTTCGAAGACTGAAGCTCCTTAAAGTAACTTTTCCGGATATGGTGAATCGCCATCTGAGTTCAGTATCCAGAACTGCTTGTCGCTCTGACCCAACGTCGATCATCGTGAGCAATCGTCCGAGATATCTTGCTTTTCCTTTAACCATCTGACGGCCATTCGTTTGAAGGTTTTTTTGGTATCTTTCTTAAAGTTGATATCAGCAAGGACGTGAACTTCGCCAAGGCCGATGAAACAGCCTGGATCCTAGGAAACCACGGCCTGAAGGGATATTACATTGTGAATTATGATGAGAGAAACTGGCAGCTTCTGTCCGATCAGCTCTTGACAGATCACACGGTAGGTGGATCGCGCCGACACTCGATTCGTTGATTTGTTGATTCGCCACAACACCACACTGCACTTCATGAATTTAGAGCATATACTACATGTATTTCCTATTGGTATCT
Source organism: Notospermus geniculatus (assembly GCA_002633025.1). Lineage (NCBI taxonomy): Eukaryota > Metazoa > Nemertea > Pilidiophora > Heteronemertea > Lineidae > Notospermus > Notospermus geniculatus. The sequence continues at coordinate 193,257 of NMRB01000054.1, forward strand.
AAAACGAGAAAGCACAAAAATTGACACACAAAATGATAAATATCAAGAAGTCAACTTCCAGAATCTTGCGAATTTTCGACCCCAATCGGGGTCTTCGTCAGGCACTTTTCAGTTGGAGAGACTGAAAAGTGCCTGAGGAAGACCCCGGTTGGGGTCGAAAATTCGCAAGATTGACTTCTGTTATTTATTATTTCCTACTGGGATACATCTGATCCAAAATAAGCACCATGACATCGATAAATGTCTAGGATAATGCATCGCCACGAACTCCCCTTACATCACACTGGTGATTCTTCATCCACACGTACATGTACAGTATTCTTACTTCTTCCAGGTCATACCCACAATCAATCGTGCTCAGTTGATTGATGACACATACAGTCTTGCCAAGTAAGACATTGTGTTGTTCATGTTCTTTGTTCCTCATCTTCCTGACGGGTTTCAGTTGCTCCCGAACTAAACTTGAAATGGCTCGAGGTGATCACGAGATACCTTCTCAGTTTCGTCGCCTTCAAGACAAGAGTAGAGCATCTTCGATGATCGAAGGCCGATCTGCTCTCCACTGCGTTACATCGCACGTCACCCTTCGAGAAATTGACCGGTCCACGGCGTATCTGCCGCCTCGAGAAGAAGAGGCCAATCAGAATCGGTGTTGTAAAATTTGAATCGTGGTACAAATAATGGTAGCCGAAGACCCGATATAAAGTGCAATATGATTGGTCGACCGGTAAAGTTGGCATCGTGCCAAGATACGCCGCCGACTGGTCTTTTTCTCGAAGGGTGATGTAACGTAATGGTGAGCGGCCTTCTATCATCGAAGATGGAGTAGAACGTTAGACGGGGTGACAGGATAATGATACCGTATGCTTCTTCTTTAGAGCTGGCCAATTGCATCTGACGCACGCCCTGCATTTCATGCGATATCTCAGGAAAGAGAAAGAAGAACACCCATGGACAATGTTCTTTGCCAACTTTGGAAGGATTGGAGAAAAACTGCGCAAGACTATTAATTACGGTCTGTTGAGGGTAGGTGATTTCAGTCTGCGGTCTGACGTGGGTAGGTGCATGGTTACGGTCTGTTGTGGGTAGGGGTAATTTTGTCGGTTCAGGGGAGGTGATTGAGTCTGTTGAGGAATGGTGATTTGGACGTGCTTTTACTTGGACGAAATAACCAGTACACCGACGATAGTTTCAAATTAGAGGTAATTGCCAACTTGAAGAAACTAATGAATAAAAAAAAGAACAATTTTTCAGTCTTTTGTGTTGGAATTGGTTGGGCACAAGTTTGATGACATAACATGGGATAAAGCGGACAAAATGCATGATTTGAGGTAAGAATACAAGAGACAGCTTGATGGTACAGACACACGTCTTTCGACCTGTATTAAAACGACGTCTACTGTTACGTCATCTTCTACGTCAGCTTCTACTTATTAAAAGGCTAATGTGTAGGCTACATGTAGCCCTACCTATGAATTGTTAGGATTGTCGGATTTCCCAACTCTCCTTGTTCACACGCACATTGATTGGTGGGATAAGCCGGAAATGAAGTATAGGCCTATATCATTTATTGTTCAATTTGTTACTCGTGGTGGGCATCTACTGGTGAATCTCTCTTTATCAGATACATATTTCAAATTTCAGCCGTGTTGATCAAGCAATCGATTTGGAAGGATTGGAGAAAAACTGCGCAAGACTATTAATTACGGTCTGTTGAGGGTAGGTGATTTCAGTCTGCGGTCTGACGTGGGTAGGTGGTTACGGTCAACCTCCAACAGAGCCAACCTCCGGAGCGTGTTCGACCCTGCTTGGAGGATGGGTTACGGTGGGTCTGTTGTGGGTAGGGGTAATTTGGTCGGCTCAGGGGAGGTGATTGAGTCTTTTGAGGAATGGTGATTTGGACGTGCTTTTTACTTGGACGAAATAACCAGTACACCGACGATAGTTTCAAATTAGAGGCTTCTCAACTTGAAGAAACTAATGAATATTAAAAAGAACCATTTTTCAGTCCTTTGTGTTGGAATTGGTCGGGCACAAGTTTGATGACATAACATGGGATAAAGCGGACAAAATGCATGATTTGAGGTAAGAATACTAGAGACAGCTTGATGGTACAGACACACGTCTTTCGACCTGTAACGACGTCTACTGTTACGTCAGCTTCTACTTATCAAAAGGCTAATGTGTAGGCTACATGTAGCCCTACCTATGAATTGTTGGGATTGTCGGATTTCCCAACTCTCCTTGTTCACACGCACATTGATTGGTGGGATAAGCCGGAAATGAAGTATATATCATTTATTGTTCAATTTGTTACTCGTGGTGGGCATCTACTGGTGAATCTCTCTTTATCAGATACATATTTCAAATTTCAGCCGTGTTGATCAAGCGATCGTATCTGGGGCCTGTCAATTCGATTACCAACCATGTTTGAAGAAGATGACGGAATTTTACAGGAATGCCAATGTTCTACCGTGAGTAGTGTTCAGACAGTCTTTGTTTCTACTACAGAAGGACATCATCACGAAGACTGAGACGCAGCTCTTGGGCAGTTACATAACGAATCGAATCGTTCTGTTGACATCACATTCTCACAGCCAGAACGCCTGTTCTTTTCACGGCATTGGTGCCTGAAAGCGATGAACTAGCAGTAGAGCTTCTCAGGGTGTTGGTGCCTGAAAGCGATGAACTAGCAGTAGAGTTTCTCAGGGCGTTGATGCCTGAAAGCGATGAACTAGCAGTAGAGCTTCTCAGGGTGTTGGTGCCTGAAAGCGATGAACTAGCAGTAGAGTTTCTCAGGGCGTTGATGCCTGAAAGCGATGAACTAGCTAGCAGCAGAGTTTCTCAGGGCATTGATGCCTGAAAGCGATGAACTAGCAGTAGAGCTTCTCAGGGTTTTGGTGCCTGAAAGCGATGTATACTAACAGTAGAGCTTCTCAGGGCATTGGTGCCTGAAAGCGATGAACTAGCAGTAGAGCTTCTCAGGGCATTGGTGCCTGAAAGCGATGAACTAGCAGTATAGGCCTAGAGCTTCTCTAGAACACTGGTGCCTGAAAGCGATGAACTAGCAGTAGAGCTTCTCTAGAACATTGGTGCCTGAAAGCGATGAACTAGCAGTAGAGCTTCTCTAGAACACTGGTGCCTGAAAGCGATGAACTAGCAGTACAGTAGAGCAGAATGTTTTATGTTTCAGTTTACCAAAGTCCATTCGCTACGCGGTGTTCTGTTCAGTGATCCGGGTTAGCACCGTTGACGTGTGGGATGACGTCTATACCACGTACCTTGATAGGCTGAAGGAGGTGAATGGAATATATGACGAATTGACTGCTGATCTCCAACGTTCCTTGGCCTGCTCGAACGAGGAGTGGGTACTCCGAAGGTACATATCGAGGACCCGATTCAGCGGCAACGCATGACATAAAGATCAGAAATTGACACGTTTTCTCTCCTTTTATCTACTTTGAAGGCCAGGACCCGGTTGTTCAAAACAGTATTTGTCACTAGACACTACCGTGACGTTAGTGCTATCTTGGCGTTAGTTAAGGACCATTTCAGTTAACACCACGTATCGTCTGTAGTCTAACATCACGAATACGTAACAAAACCCTTGCGTACTGATATGCCACTGAAAAAGAGATCTTTTTTTATGACTCCGCAATTCGCTTCTTTAAACTTTAGATATTTAAATCGAGAGCTAGATCGCAACGCCGCCAACCTGTATGGGATATTTTCGTCCGTTGCTGAAAACCCGGCTGGTAGCCACCTTGCCCTCGAGGTGTACCTAGAGAGATGGAATGAGACCAAAGAGTAGGTGATCTGTTGAAATGTTTGACAGGATATCCCTAAAATTGGAGTTTGCTGACTTGCATGAATTCTGCAACACCTTACTCACACACTGCCACCAGTTCTAAGGACAGGATAAGAGCCTGGATTCGAGTGCCGCCACTGATAAATCCAGGCCTCCTCACATAGCGTTTGGTCTGATGGCACCTTCCAGCAACATCCAGTGGTATTATCTCATTCTCATCTTGTGTCCAAAGACCAAAAAAGTGCACAGTATTAATGAATCGAAAATCATTCTTCCAGTTTGTACGTCCTTAATGATGTATGCAGCCGACTGGCAAGTCAAGACGATCTCGATACGGTATGTCTCCTTTTTACCAAGATGTCTCCTTTTTACCAAGACATAAGGCCACAGAAATGGAAGTTTAGATTTTCGTCCCTTGTCCAAACCTGTAGTCAATGGACATAAGGCAAAGAAGGAGCCGGTGTCGCTATCTTTGAGATGGTTCTTGTGGAAAGGAAACGTGGCATATAATTATTGTTCTTTCGCCCCGTTTTCAAATTCCGGGGCATCCCCAGTAGGTGCTAGGCCGCCTTTATCGACGAAGAATATACTTGCAGGACCACATGACTGGGAGAGAACCATTGCCGATGAACTGGCAAGAATTAGAAATCAGGGCCCAAATCCATAAAACCTAGGCATAGTTGCCTGCTAAAGTGCCCTGTTTGTACAGGCCGATGTACACAACTAGCAACCAACTACACAGTTAAAAAAGTAGTGTTAACCATACACCCAAAAGTAGTGTTAACTGTCTGATAACACTATAAATCAGTGTTAAAAAGAGTGTTAAACGTCTTAACACTAATTTTGAGTGTTGAAGGGTCGGTGTTAACAACGTTTAACACCCATAAATGGTGTTAGGGAATGTGTAACACTTAAAATTGGTGTTAGCCATTGGTGTTAACCATTTTGAACACCCATTAATGGTGTTAAGGTAAAAGTCTAACACCGTAAAGTAGTGTTAGCTACCACTGATAACTAATTGCTGATTTCGCCATGCCAAAATCTAATTCTTCAAGACAAAGTGATGAAATCATTGTAACTTTGCTTGCCATTTCCTTCACGCTGTTTTGAAGCGGGTCTTAAGTGTAAAATAAAAAGTTTGCCATTCTTATATCAAAAACTCCCTCGTGTTTTTCAAGTGGAATCATGGTGTAGTGGATCTGGAAGGGGCTTGCGGTGCAGAGGGTCCCAGGTTCAAACCCGACCACTGGCACATTTTTTTTCTTTCTTTTATTTTTCCAAAATGGACGTTTAAAACCTATTTTTCGACAGTGTTGTGAGAAAAACATGTTTTCAGCATGTTTTTAAAAAATATTTTTTTGCATTTGGGTGTTAACTTAACACTACTATACAGTGTTAGATAACTTAACACTACTGTACAGTGTTAGATACATAACACCCAAAATTGGTGTTGGGTGGTAATGGACACTCATAATCGGTGTTACAGTAACACCCATTTTCAGTGTTGTCTTAACACTCCTTTTTTAACTGTGTAAGCTAGCAAGGTTTTATGGATTTGGGCCCAGCTCGTCAACACAGTACAAACGTCATCTATGGATAAATGCATCCATTTGCCAAGAGTGGCTTACATACATGTAGTTTTCTTCTTGTTTTCTAGTTGCTGAAGTTCTTGGAGGCGAATCCAGAAGAAAAGACTGGCGATTACGAGTACATGATAAATAGGTCCATAGAAGATATGAAGGCCTCCATAGCCTGGTTAGAAAATCATGGACAAAAAGTAGTGGATTGGCTGCGAGAAGTCTATGCACCAGCAGATGATAAGAGTTAGATAAGGCTTACACGGCCCTACTCATATGTTTCTAGTAAACCCAGCAAACCCTCTATTTTTGGCCGCTTTAGATAGAGAGGTTTGAAGAAGGATCTTTGCTGGGCAAATTCATTACATTGAAACTAATTCTATCGCTTCAACAAGCCTCTGCATAGACGACCGTGTATGCTGCTGTTGCGTCTATACATGTAAAGTCTGCCCAATAAAGTACAATTGATAATTACAATACAAGGTCTCTGGTGCTCGGTTTTTCCTTCACGGCTGGTTCAAGAATCATAAGTCATGAAGATTTCCTGGGATGGTCGCGCCGATTCCGCCATATCAACGGCGCATGCATGTTCATAGAGGCAGTTGTAGAACTCTCCATCTCCGTTTGAATGGAGGTCGTCAAGGCACACAGCAAAGTAGACTATATACATCCATCCTCCCATCGCAGAGCTTTGGTCTCGCTCCTCTGACAAGCGGAGCGAGATACCACCCCATATCTCCCTCGTGCTGAGGTAAAGCAAGAGAGTGGGTGGTATCTCCCTCATTGTGCTGAGGTAAAGCAGGAGAGTGGGTGGTATCTCCTTCATTGTGATGAGGTAAAGCAAGAGAGTGGATGGTATCTCCCTCATTGTGTTGAGGTAAATCAAGAGAGTGGGTGGTATCGCCCTCATTCTGCTGAGGTAAAGCAAGAGAGTGGGTGGTATCTCCCTCATTGTGCTGAGGTAAAGCAAGAGAGTGGGTGGTATCTCCCTCGTGCTGAGGTAAAGCAGGAGAGTGGGTGGTATCTCCTTCATTGTGATGACGTAAAGCAAGAGAATGGATGGTATCTCTCTCATTGTGCTGAGGTAAGAGAGTGGATGGTACATGTATCTCCCTCATTCTGCTGAGGTAAATCAAGAGAGTGGATGGTATCTCCCTCATCCTGCTGAGGTAAAGCAAGATTGGTGGTATCTCCCTCATTGTGCTGAGGTAAAGAAAAGAGAGTGGACGGTATCTCCCTCATTGTGCTGAGGTAAAGCAAGAGAGTGGATGGTATCTCCCTCATTCTGCTGAGGTAAAGCAAGAGTGGGTGGTACATGTATCTCCCTCATTGTGCTGATGTAAAGCAGGAGAGTGGATGGTTATCTCCATCATAGTGCCGAGGAAAAGCAAGCGAGTGGATGGTATCTCTATCTCCCTCAATGGCCTATATTTATAAAAGATAGCAAATGCTTTTACTTCAAGTTTTGTAATACATTTACATTGGACATTGCTGTGCGAATCATCTTAAGTAAAAGCATTTGCTAACTTTTATGAATACTAGCCACTGTGCTGAGGTAAAGTAAGAGAGTGGATGGTGTCTTCCTCATAGTGCCGAGGTAAAGCAAGCGAGCGGATGGTATCTCCTTCATTGTGCTGAGGTAAAGCAAGAGACTGGATGGTATCTCTCTCATTCTGCTGAGGTAAAGCAAGAGTGGGTGGTATCTTCCTCATTGTGCTGAGGTAAAGCAAGCGAGTGGATGGTATCTCCCTCATTGTGCTGAGGTAAAGCAAGAGAGTGGATGGTATCTCCTTCATTGTGCTGAGGTAAAGCAAGAGAATGGATGTAGCACTCCCAATTAAATTCTTCGTTCCAAGTCCTCAATTGTTTAATTGGTTCACGTAGTGACCATTATTTTCATACCGGTTTTGCCCGATTCACTCCTCGATAGCGCGGTTATTCACATTATCATTACCAGGGCTTCGCACTCACGCAGGAAACTTTCACTGTGAGGCTGAAGATTGAAAGCCATTAAAATCGGAAAAACCTTCGATAGAGATGAACTTTTAGTGAATAACCTTAATAAGCTAAAAGTAGATATCCATTTGCTGCTTCGGATTTCTTCTGGGGCCATAATATTCGTTAGTTGACCTAAAAATTGCGTTTAATGCCCAGTGCATTCGCGATATCCAATACATGGCAGAAAACTAGTAACACAGGCAGGACGAGCTTTTATTGGAAGGCGTAGGGGTTTCAGGATTGTTAGATATAAATCAACATCGCAAACGTAAAATGCGTAAAATGATACATTTTGTGGGAGAAAGGTTACAATAAACTATAGCCGAATTTTGAGATAAGGTATGAATTATTAATTTAGGGTACAAAAAGCACAAAATTGACACACTAAATGATAATAAACAAGAAGTCAATCTCCAGAATTCACGAATTTTCGACCCCAACCGGGGTCTAGATAGCGCGGTTATTCACATTATCATTACCAGGGCTTCGAACTCACGCAGGAAACTTTCACTGTGAGGCTGAAGATTGAAAGCCATTAAAATCGGAAAAACCTTCGATAGAGATGAACTTTTAGTGAATAACCGTAATAAGCTAAAAGTAGATATCCATTTGCTGCTTCGGATTTCTTCTGGGGCCATAATATTCGTTAGTTGACCTAAAAATTGCGTTTAATGCCCAGTGCATTCGCGATATCCAATACATGGCAGAATACTAGTAACACAGGCAGGACGAGCCTTTATTGGAAGGCGTAGGGGTTTCAGGATTGTTAGATATAAGTCAACATCGCAAACGTAAAATGCGTAAAATGATACATTTTGTGGGAGAAAGGTTACAATAAACTATAGCCGAATTTTGAGATAAGGTATGAATTATTAATTTAGATAACTCTTATGAAACGCCTAATAATTAGAAATCAACCCGCCTTGCCTGCCTCCCCTGTGAATAATGACGTGGGTGAACAAAGCAGGCTACCGGTCGTCGAGTGCAGGTAATCGCCTCCTGGATGAGCACTGCCTGGATTCTACGCGTAGTGCCATAACTTCCCTGGTGGCAAAGCAATGAACTATCCTTAGGACCATGTCGGGTATTGGAAGTTCAGAATTTCTAAAATGGTGTCCCATATCCCTCAATTGCGATATTTTTTTTCGATAACTCAACTACGTGAAGCTTAACGCCACAAGGCTTGTTTATTGGTTCACGTGGGCCTATAGTCCCTATAAGTGACCATTATATTGGTTCCAATTTGAGCTTGTAACGGAATTTTCGGCACTAAATCATAAGCGTATCCAAAGACAATGAGCTGGGATATGTTAGGTTTTATGCCTAGTTGTGTCCCGGCTATTTATTTTTGTGATTATTTCACGATTAATACGTTTTTTTTCGGTATTTTGTTGTTTTCTAGAGATTTCATGATTAAGAAACGATTCTGGTTGGCTAAAATCCATGCGGGGGTCACACATTCTCTCTGGGCTCAAGGGCGGACGCACATGTGGATTTATATTTAGAAGTGGTTTTGATTTCAGTCTCTATCTTTAGCCATGGTACAAGATAGGGTGTATGAGCATTTTCATCGTATTATGGGCTATATCTATGTAGGCATACAGGATTGAATAACGCTGAGTAAGGTGTGAGGAGCCGTGAATCATATACTCACCCTTTTTGTGCGAGTACTGAGTTTGGCCTGTTTTGTTTGATCATGATAGAGAGGGAGGGTAGCTTTGTTTACGTTTTTCAGTCGGTGTGTTGGCCTGAACTGAATGCACTTCGTTTGTGTAGGCTATGACATCTTCATAAAGATTGAGCACTTCGTGCCTCCTTGCTCCTGCTCTTGTATCGAAGGCAGTTTTGTGTGTTTGTGCGAAAATTCTTAATTTCTAACTCTTTCCACGTGAACCATTTACGCCGCCAGGCTTGTTTATTTATTTCAATCGTACTAAGTACACTTAGAGGTGAGATTCAAGCAGTGCAAGAGGTGCAGAACAGATTACTAAGAGACCGAAAAAAGCGGAAAAAAATCAACTCTACGTTCAACTCATTATTGAAGTTACTCAGTACAAACTACATACTATCAAATCTTCCATCTCATTTTTCTCTAAAATTTCACAATTTCTATTGTCCCGCATTCTCAACAAATCCCTTATTACTGGACTACCAAGGATAGCACAACGGCCAATCAAATCAGGCCACGGTCTGCGCATTTCAATCGTACTAAGTACACTTAGAGGTGAGATTCAAGCAGTGCAAGAGGTGCAGAACAGATTACTAAGAGACCGAAAAAAGCGGAAAAAAATCAACCCTACGTTCAACTCATTATTGAAGTTACTCAGTACAAACTACATTACTATCAAATCTTCCATCTCATTTTTCTCTAAAATTTCAAAATTTCTATTGTCCCGCATTCTCAACAAATCCTTTATTACTGGACTACCAAGGATAACACAACGGCCAATCAAATCAGGCCACGGTCTGCGCCAGCTCATTAGAATCATATTCGGGGAGCCGGGAGTAGAGTAGAATGGCATATCTCTCGGTTGAACATTTTGGTTATCGTAGTTGAAAACTAACACATCTGATAGGAACAAGTAAAGTGATGAAAATAATATTTAGGCAGCTTGTAGGTTCACTCGCTTCAAACTTTGAAAGCTTCACGACTGTTGCACACACTTGGTCTGTAGGTTTTATATCCTGTTGAAATACATTGTATTCCAATAGAACATTCTGTAAAGGTGAACCACCGGAGGTACATGTATTCTAAAGGTTTTCACTAGACCTGTTGTTTGTGACAACTAAAGTGGTCTGTTTTTTCTGGAAACAGGTTTAATGTCAAATCATCATACCACAATCAATTCATTCCAGACATACCCCAAAAAAAACATGGTCCACATTTAATTTTATGACAAATAATCGGAGCAAAAAAGCATCCATAGGCTGAATCATTGTCAGAGTCAAATAGATGTGACGTGTGCTCAATATTAACCCTTTTACGAGATCAGCTAATTCCATGTTTTCCCCAAGATATCAATCGGTCAAAAATGACATTTAGTTATCATCAGTTACGGTATTTTGAGGTATGAATGTCGAATGGAGATCATACGACTGTAGTTCTACGGTTTATTTAACATGTAGGCTCTATACCCGGTATGGAATAAATGTTAACGTTAGCAATAATCGAGTTCGGCTTCATTCTTTCAATCGCCATGTTGTAACCAACAGCAACTTGTTTCTCGTCTGCATTTCGGGTGCCCCTACTAAAATCTCTTCTTTAGTGTGCCCGAACCCAGAGGACAAATACATGTAAATCGTTTAAGTGAAGAAAGAGACACCCGGTCCTCATCAATTTCCCCCAAAGAAGGATTTTTGTTCAAAATAGGTTTCTGGACGCTGCCCTCTATCGCTACCATCTCCATGATCGCCCGTCGACTATGGCATGATATCCGCGACTACAATTAAATGCCGTCATGGCTGTGGGCGGTAAGTTTTGAAACGAGAAAACTGTAGAAGGATTACGTCGGATGGGCCAGTGATGGTGACTGGAAGCGAGAAAAACCATGACAGGGGAATGCTAGAAACCATTCATTTATTTTGTTCGCCTCGACTCGACTCTGACTAGGTGTGACCATTAGCCTAGTTCTGTATCTGTCTCTCGGCTCGTCATCAGTTTAGTATGATGGCATCAACCATCATGATCTGTTTGCTAAAGACTTGATGTTGATTACAGAACGGTCAAATTGGTAGATTATCTGTATTTGGTTCACTGGACCACTTCCACAAATTGACTTTGGACTCAATTGATGGTTTGACATTTTGGTATATCTATAACTTCACTCTAAGCCCTGTGCCATATGTAGACAGAGTATCCATCAGTATAGTTATCGATGCCGACAGAATGCTCCACAGACTGTTACTTTTTCTGGGTCTTTTAGGTAAGTGATAATATCAACCACTTCAAGATGTTTTTACAAAAGCAGAATACAACGATGCTCTGATAACCCATCAAAACACTGCATTAACACTAAGTCCACAACGATGATCACACGAGACGGTACACCATGATCCTCTGGCCGATGGATACTTAGAAATATCATGACACGATTCCCTTTTCCTTTTTAGGTGCTGCTGTTGCACTGTTCGATTACCCAACGCCACATCAGCGATGTAAGTCTATGGCCCGTATTTTAGAATGCTGCTCAACGTAAAGGAGTTCCTCAAGGCTATTGTTCTCAACAGGACAACAATAGTCTTGAGGAACTCCTTTACGTTGAGGAGCATTATTCTAACCTAGGAACCAAAATCTTTCTAGAACTACATGTCATGCAAACCGTGCGGGTCCCTTTAGGCGGGTCTGGGACCAAATTACACAACAACTCTTCTCTAACAAAACTCGTAAAAACGGCATTTGGAAGCAAGCAAGAGTAAAGGAAACCGCAGAAATATCAACTTATCTCTGTTCAGGCATTCCTAGACAACCCGTGGGTCATGTTGTACTCTCTCTCCTTTGCTTCCAGATCGATTCCGACGCTATGCCCCTCCCCGGAACAGTCACCACTTACTCCAGGACACCTTGTTTCCCGTCCACTATGACCTAACCATCAGACCAAATATCTATCAGGAGAGAGACTTCAAATTCGACGGTAATGTTACCATCTTCTTCGACTGTCGCCGGTCTACCAACAGGATAAAACTCCATTCAACCCAACTTAAGATCGATCCGGCTTCGATCCGGCTTAGCGGTGATCAAGATCGTTTGGTGGTGACAGGGACGGAGGAGGATAAAGACAAAAGCTTCGTAACCTTCCACCTGAACAAGCGACTGAGGAGAGGACGTCATTATGTCATAAGGCTCTCTTTCAGTGGGCGATTACGAGTTAACGTGAGGGGGCTGTACCTGACAGGATACATGGTGAACCAAACCCGACAGTAAGTGAACGTTCTGTCTGGTGAGGTTGAGCATCCGGTAAACTGACATTAGGGAGGTTTCGCAAATCTGACGGAACACGAAGTACGAAATGCGAAATGCGAAATTCAACTTCATTTCCATGACGAAATGTATTTCTGGAGATGGTTGCTACCACAAATGTCCCTGCCGCCAGTGCGTCTTTTAGCATATCATGTAAGACCGACAGAGTTATGGTGCATCTTAAATTTTTAAATTTCCACTTCGTATCTACGAAGTGGAAACGAAAGATAAATTTCAAAGTTTAATATACATCGCAACTCTATCGGTCTAACTTCATACGCTAAAAGACGCTCTTACAGCAGGCGATATTTGTGGTACCAATCATCTCCGGAAATACATTAGGTCATGGAAATGAAGTCCATGGAAATGAAGTTCGTATTTCGTGTTTCGTCAGATTTGCGAAACCCCACTGTTGCACAAGTAATAAGTTTTGCGTCGATCACTGTTGCGATTTTCGAGTGGTGGGATGACGCACCCTTTATTGTCTATGGCCAACGCCGCGGAAACAAGCAATTCTTGAGCGTTTGCGCTCGAAACTCGCGTGACTGGACAGCCAGCCGATGGCGCAACCATGCGGGGCGATGCCGCAACCATGTTTGTTTCCGCGACAAAGGATGCGGCATCGCACTGCGAAATTCGAATGAATGGATTCTCTTGCCTTTCGTGGAAACGGGGCTTCATAGCGAATTCTTGATTCTTGTAGCTATATGGCAATCACTCAAATGAAGCCCAATGACGCAAGACGAATTTTTCCATGTTTTGACGAACCAGCATTGAAGGCGACGTTCAACGTGACTGTGTTGAGAAAGTCATCCCATGTGGCTCTGTCCAACATGCCTCTGATCAAATCACAGTTATTGTAAGTACATGTACACGGCTCTTGAAATCACCATCATGCGCTAGGAGACAGGAAAGCTTTCTGTAGGCGGAACATGATTAGGGTCATGAAGGTTATCCTGTACCTGAGTTTCATCCCAGCACTGAGAACATTGAGGCTGATGGGAAAGAGGGACTGAGCTAGGGAGAGGAGGCGAACGCTGCAGGGAATAGGAAGTGATGTTCAATACGACGACTGTACCTCCTTTTCAGAGCGAACGGATGGTACGCCGACACGTTTGACAAGACACCAATTATGCCGACGTATCTGTTGGCTATAGCGGTCACTGATTATAAATTTAAACAAGGGTACACGAAGCACGGGATTAAGGTAGGTGAGACGAGGCAATGAGGTACCGTCCGTACCGGACACCGAAATTTAGATATGAAGGAAAACAAAAAGCTGTATAGAAACGAAGATTGAATAGATGAAGTATTTCTTTCACATCCTTTTAGATTCGAGTTTGGTGGCGAGAGGGTGAGCTCCACAAAGTCGACCACGCCCTGGCCAAAGTGATCCAATCGACCGAATGGTTTACTGAATACACCGGGATAAATTATACTCTTCCCAAGATGGGTAAGTGAATCATACCATACCATAACATTACCAATGTGAGGAGTGTTACACTTACAGGTGATGAAGTTATTGACGAGTGGCAGTGGATCGATGCTGATGATAACGGCGATCGCATGTCCATTTTCGGTCAACTCTGAAATATAATGCCCTCTAGTGTTAAAGGTATGATCTCCGCGTAAGATCAGCGGGATGATAATTGATTGTAGCAACAGCTCTATGCGGTTCTTCCACGTACACTCTAGCGTACAGTTCGCTGTTACATCAATTGACCACGCCCCCACTGTACCAGAGGAGATGCTGCCTGTTACCACTGCAGGGTAGTACAATTCCCAAAATTGACGTACATGTAATAAGACACGATGAGCACAAATTAAGCGTTTTTTAATTCTCCACAGACAACATTGCCGTGCCACACTTTTCACACGGTGGTATGGAAAACTGGGGCCTGGTCACCTATGCCCTGACGGCAATACTGTATGATCCTGCCACGGACGGAGCATCGGGAAAGGGTTTTGTTACATCGGTTGCAGTCCACGAGGTGGCTCACCAGGTGAGGGGTCCTTGGGATACATACTTTTGCCGTAGCAGTAAGAGTGGTTATTCAGAAACAGCTTGAACATTTTTAGAATATTTCACTTACTCAGACGTCTGTTTTCCTCTTCAACGTGCACGGGATGTTACGAAATCACCATCCCACTTCAGTAAAAACATTACAGCAGTTGCCTTCTTCTGAAAGGGGTCATCCCTTGAACTCTGTCATTCTGTACTTTCACATTTGAGAGGTCAGCCAGCAACATTCAGCCTCAGCCCATTCGCAATAGAGCTGTCAGTCAATTGACCAATAGGTGTTGTATCGAACCCCTTGTAGCTACTATGGGTCGATTTTTTAAACGATAGCTAAGATAAACCTCGGTTTAACCATCGGCTGTTCTGAAACCCGCTAATTAATCAAAGTAAACATTTTTATTTTTAGAATGTTTGGCTATCAACGATTCATAAAATCGACAAATTCACTTCGCTTAACAAACAGTTTGTCAACTAATGGTTAATGAACCCGATGGTTATCTTCTTAGCCATCGTTTATAAAATCGGCCCTATATGGCACGGCTTAACCCGCCGGCCATGGAGGATTTCCTTTATGGCCNACAACGAGCGAGCGGTCACGTGCCAGTAACTAACAAATCAGCGCGAGGTAAAATAGCACGGAAGCTGCCATCTTGAACAAGTAACATAATCACAAGTCACATGACTTTTATGACTTCACTGTGCTACGATCTAGCCGCAGGTGACCTGAACACGGTTACGATTCGCTGCGCGCAGATGCCGCCTGTTCCAGGATGATCGTACGCATTTTTCGTTTTGTGACCTGACCGTGCTTGCGATCCAGCTGGTGCCGACGACTCTTCCGTCGTGGCGCAGGCAATCGCAGTGTGACCTGACATCCGCGCGATCTTCTTGGTCGGCGACTGATCCCGCAAGTGAGACGCAACTGCAGTCATGTCACACCAGATCGGCGACTGATTTGTTCCACGCTGTCGTGCCTCAGACGCAAAGTGATCCGGAAGAGTCAGCGTGGGCCTGTTCTGTGCCATCGCAAGGTCGACCTGACATCCGCATTACTTCTAGCGCCGAGGCCAACGCGCCAACCACTAGGCCATAAAGGAAATCCTCCATGGCCGGCGGGTTAAGCCGTACAAGGGGTTCGATACAGGTGTCACTTCCGCCCAATTCATGAATGCCATGGTCGATTGAGCACCAATCAAGACAACTTTACATGAGAAAATTCTTTGGTTACTCTATCTACATTTATTTTAGAAACACAACGTTTCAACCAGTGTACCCTGGCCGTAGTCCAGGACTACGGCCAGGGTACACTGGTTGAAACGTTGTGTTTCTAAAATAAATGTAGATAGAGTAACCAAAGAATTTTCTCATGTTTAGTTTCACCTATCTAAAATGTCACTCAAAGAACAAGACAACTTTCCTTTGTATTGGTCCGCTAGAACTTTGCTGCCATCTTTTGGCCAGAAGTGCGGCTGACTGCTCCTATTGATATGGAGAGGAGCATTAGGCGAAGTTTTATGATTATGCAGATGACACGCCTCTTGATCACCAGGCTGCCTGCTTGTTGCCTTCACTCTTAAAAAATTCTTGTCACCGCGGCAACTTGTCTGCGAATATTGATGAGATGCTTTAGTCAGTCTGACGAATTACGTCATTCATGACGCGATTTACTTGTCATGGCGAGTCGCACATCTCTGTGACGAGTTCAGTCTGTCCAGTTGACAAGATCTCTATAGTACGTTTGAGTCATCTGGAGCTCGATGGGCGTATGTCAATCAAACCCTTAGTAACCAGACCACAATGAACTTAGGGTTTACTCTAAACGGTCCAACGCACATTGTTTTCTAACCAGCTGAACTTTGGTTTGAAATTGAACATAACTAGACCTTGATTTGAAATTGAACATGCACAGGCACAGGCATGGGATTGGCTGGACGTGTCCTGTCAATAAAACGCATGTCAATAGCCAGACTTCACCAACAATACCAAGGTCTGCCTGACAACCGAAGGTCCGCCCATCGAGCTCCAGATGACTTACTATAGTTATGGCGATAAGTTGCAGGTGACAGGACATTATTGCGCATGCGCTTCCCTCACATTTATCGCTCAATTTCTTGAACTCTAAGCATGCTCACCATCATTGCCTCATTAGCCACGAGGGTTTAGGGGTTATGTCTAGTAGTTTATATATTTCAGAGGTCGTGGGTTCGAACCCCGCCGTAGACCCTGAAATTTGGGAGGGTTTTTCTATTTCACATGTACCTGTTGTTAGTACTTGTAACTACCGCATAACGGTCTCGTGGCGCATAATTTTTAATTTTTGTTTTGCCTGAATGACGAGATGTATTTGTTTCTCAATGATAAGATGTCTCTTTTCCGAGGATGACAAGTTAAAAACTTGTCAATTAACAAGATAGACCCTGTCAATTTAAGCATATTCTGAGAACGAGTTCCAGCTTGTCAGTACGACGAGAATTTTTTTAGAGTGAATTCTCTTTAGTTACAGGTCCAACTGATTTTGGTCATCGGTTTGTTTCAGTGGTTTGGTAACCTTGTGACCGCGAAATGGTGGAATGAAATTTGGATCAACGAAGCCTTGACCAGCTACCTGTCTATAAAATGTCAAGATGATGTCATGCCAGAGAGAGACATGGTAAGTTACGGTAGTTCATTGGGTCTGGATGGAACATAAAATGACACACAACAATAAAGCGAATGCCTGTCATCCCTGTGTGAACGCAGGAACAGTCACTCTAGAATCAAAGTCTGGGGGTGCTATTGTCCTAGTGGATTAAGCCGTTGTGAAGGATTATGTCGGCAACTTTGACCATAACCGTTGAAGATGCATGGTATGGAAGGCAAAAGCGGAAAAGACTGGGACATTATGAAAAAATAAGGTGGAAAGACACTCACCGAATGTGATGTCCGTGAAGCCCTTAGATTCAGGTTTCTTTTCGCGTACACCCAAACCAAGAGGGAGAGGGAGAACAAGTCCGCAGCTGGGGTTTTATAAGATTTCGTTTCGTCATCAAGACAGCCACCATATTGCATGCTGTAAAGGGAATGCAGAGTAAGGATAAGTTAAATGACTAAAGGTGATCAAATTTTCTGCAGATGGTAGAACATCTACAGACTAGAAGAAGAGCATTGAGCACGGACAGTTACCACACCTCACATCCCATTGACTACAGCGTCATAAGACAATCTGAACTCCAGAAAGTCTTCGATAGTATCACATACGGCAAGGTACGTCGTGCTTAGACTATAGTAAGCAATGAATGCCGTGGGTGACATCAGTCGTTATACACCATGATGATGGATCTAATAGTCGGCGTGTACTTGTGAAAAGATCAGAGCAGCTGCTTCAACAACTCTGGAAAGGTAACCAATACCGCCCGAGTTTTCGGAGAGATAACAGGAAAAGCTAGAAAACTCGATTTCAATACTGCCTTCCATTCCCATATTGTGACCTGCCTTTTACCATCGAGGGAGAACTGTAATAGGCCCTTATTCGGTGATGTCCTTTCCTCCTGTACAGGGTGCTATGATCCTCCTGATGTTGGATGGTGTGATAGGGGCGAAGGAATTCCGACGTGGCATCCAAATCTTTCTCCAGACCCACCAGTTCGGCAACGCTGACCAGTACGACCTTTACGACGCGTTTAATGAGGTAAGAGTAAAAATTAAACCTTCAAGAAAACAGCCGCGACAGCTGCTACTTTCAACCTGAACTAAAAAGATTGGCTTGACATGAAAGATCAGGAATCGTTGATGACAGCTTCTCATTTGCAGGCCCTTCACAACAGCGATAAGGATTACCTACGCGGGGTAGACATCGGTGAATTCATGCCGACCTGGATCAAACAGGCAGGTTACCCTGTTCTGGACATCCGTCGAGACGGGAACAGGATATTGGTAAACCAGAGTCGTTTCCTTGTCGATCCAACCGTCAAGATTCCTGACGAATTCAAGTCACCATTTGGGTAGGCAAACAGCAAGTTGTAGTATATAATCGCATCTCCCAAAGTAATGAGTGGAGCTGGAGGTGGCGCCAGCTTCCTTTACTGAAAATCGTGGAGGCAAAATGGAGACGACGTTTCTCTTCTTTGCTTATGGTGTCTTTGTCAAACATATTCTCCGTTCAGCTCCTGCCAGGGAAGGAAAGGAGTGACATCTTGGACGTTAGGACAGTGGGTCGACGGGAGACTTCTGTTGTCTAGGTTGGCTTACATTTAGATAATCTTTGTTGATGATGGGTCGTATGTTTTCCATTTCCAGATACGTCTGGATAATCCCACTCTTCTTATCAACGAACGCGACAGGAAAGGCTGTGCAGACGGCACCGGTTTGGATGCATGACGTTGAGCGTAAACATATTTTCCTCTCCATGACAATTTTAGGCCTGATATCATCAACCTTCAGAACTCTGAAGCAAAGCAATGACTTGTACCGTCTAGACTGACCCAACGTTCGAAGTTTGTAGTTCCTTTAAGTAACTTTTCCGGAGATGGTGAATCGCCATCTGAATTCAGGATCCAGAACTGCTTGTCGCTTTGACCCAACGTCAATCTTCATAATCGTCCGAGATATCTTGCTTTTCCTCAACCATCTGATGGTCATTCGTTTGAAGTTTTTTTCTGTTTCTTTTTTAAAGTTGATATCAGCAAGGACGTGAACTTCGCCAAGGCCGATGAAACAACCTGGATCCTTGGAAACCACGGCCTGAAGGGATATTACATTGTGAATTATGATGAGAGAAACTGGCAGCTTCTGTCCGATCAGCTCTTGACAGATCACACGGTAGGTGGATCGCGCCGACAGTCGATTCGTTGATTTGTTGATTCGCCGCAACACCACAGTGACTTCATGAATTTAGAACTATACTACTTCCTACTGGTACATCTGATGCAAAATAAGCACCATGACATCGATAAATGTCCAGGGTAATGCATCGCCACGAACTCCCCTTACACCACGCTGGTGATTCTTCATCCACACGTACGGTACTCTTACTTCTTTCAGGTCATACCCACAATCAATCGTGCTCAGTTGCTTGAAGACACTTACAGTCTTGCCAAGTAAGACACTGTGTTGTTCATGTTCTTTGTTCCTCATCTTCCTGACGGGTTTCACTAACAGTACTCCCGAGGTAAACTTGAATTGGCTCGAGCTGATCACGAGGTACCTGCTGCCATTGAAACAGTTTCATCGGCTCCCAGACAAGAGCATCCTTCATTTCTTCAGGATGAGACAAGAGTACAGAGACAGGGTGATAAGCTACTGATACCGTATGTTTCTTCTTTAGAGCTGGCCAGTTGCATCGGACGCACGCCCTGAATTTCTTGCGATATCTCAGGAAAGAGAAAGAAGAACAGCCATGGAAAATATTCTTTGCCAACTTTGGAAGGATTGGAGAAAAACTGCGCAAGACTATTAATTACGGTCTGTTGAGGGTAGGTGATTTCGGTCTGCAGTCTGACGTGGGTAGGTGGTTACGGTCTGTTGTGGGTAGGGGTAATTTTGTCGGTTCAGGGGAGGTGATTGAGTCTGTTGAGGAATGGTGATTTGGACGTGCTTTTACTTGGACGAAATAACCAGCACACCGACGATAGTTTCAAGAAACTAATGAATAAACAAGAGAACGACATCGGAGCGATGTCAATGGTTTCCGATGAGAAGGTGACTACTCTAGAGCTAGTTATCTGTGACCTTGACCTCTGACCTTGAGAAGTATTGCGTAACTGGAACAGGGATCCTTGATTAAACCAATAGGGGATGGTTAATGCAGGCATCTAATTAGTTTTCCCCTGAAATTCTGAGTACATTTGCATTTTAGAACTGTCTGACCATGACCTTGACCTCTGACCTTAAAGGTCATTGCGTAATCCGTAAGGTCGTCCTTGTTAACCTATAGGTGTATAGGTGAACGTTTTAGGATTCTACCATCACCAGGTTCTGACAATGTTACATGTATATGTGACAGCTGACTGTGACCTTGAACTCTGACTTTGAGAATTATTGCGTAAGTGGAACAGGCAAACTTATAGGAGATGGTTAATTCGGGCTTCTAATTAGTTTTCTCCTGAAATTCTGAGCAGATTTGCACTTTAGAACTGTTTGACCTTGACCTTGACCTCTGACCTTCAAGGTCATTGCGTAATCTGAATGCTCATCCTTGATAACCTAGGTGTAGATGAAGGTTTTAGGCTTCCACCATCACCAGGTTCTGTCTCATGTTATTTGTGATGGTTGGCTGTGACCTTGACCTCTGACCTTAAGAATTATTGCGTAAGTGGAACAGGCATCCTTGATTAAACTTATAGGAGATGGTTAATTCGGGTTTCTAATTAGTTTTCTCCTGAAATTCTGAGCAGATTTGCACTTTAGAACTGTTTTGACCTTGACCTCTGACCTTCAAGGTCATTGGGTAATCTGAAAGCTCATCCTTGATAACCTAGGTGTAGGTGAAGGTTTTAGGTTTCTACCATCACCAGATTCTGACTTATGTCATGTTATCAAATTTGAATATCAAATCTCACCACGATATCAGCAAATATCATGCGACCGAGCAGGTGCAAACTGAAAATTTCAGTTGCAATAACACCCGTGGATGAGCAATGATGTTGTGATACCAGTTTTAAGTCGCTTACTGTGTCAAAATTTCAAATTTGATATATCAATATCATTATGATGGTGACACTGGAGAATAAATTTGTTGATGCCAGTATCTTGCCAAGGGCCACAAACATAGGGAAGGAACTTGTTAGTAGTGCTCTACCTGGTGTCGGAGACATGTTATTCAAGAAACAAAAGTGTGACAGACAAAATCTCAACTTTTGATATATCAATTTCACCATGAACCAGGTATCGGAGACTGGAAATTTTCATCCCATCTTGTAGCTCAGGTCATGAAACCTGGGGGTCACATTTCCAGGTTTGTAGCCCTTGCAGGAACAAAGTTACAGGTGTGACAGACTGAACAGACAGACAGACAGACAGACAGACAGACAGACAGACA
>NMRB01000054.1:217270-319222 GCA_002633025.1 Notospermus geniculatus
ATATACATGTATGGCCGCTACGTGCATAAAGTGATATGGGTCAGAACCTGTTCACAATGATTTCCTCACTGTGACGAAAACCTATATATTTACTTGATAACCATTAAAAAAGGTGAGCTATTCGTATTTGTCTCTCTTCCCCCTCCTCTTGAGTTGACAGGTCATAATCAACTCAGCGCAAGGCACATCGGCCTCTTGTTGCAATGACAGAAGCGCGAATTGCTTATTTGATATTGGTGTAACATTATGCGTTAAGTCGGTGTAATGTTATGCGTTGGGATCAGGTGTAACATTATGCGCCGAAAAAGTGTAACGTTATGCGTTAGAAAAAGTGTAACATTATGCGTCGATTGTAACATTATGAGTTGGATGGGTCAGCGTATAATGTTACAACAGTAACGTTATGTGTTGGTGTAACATTATGCGTCGGTGTAACGTTATGAGTTGTAACACGGGCCCTGGGCTCTTGTAAGGTTTATTCTTACTTGCATAAATAAACACTTTCAAACAAAACAATCAAAATGAAGCTTGATGTGTATACTAACATAATCTATTTATTAAAAATTACAGCTTGCCTTTCGCCTGGGGGTGACAAGGGTCACAACACAGACTGACCCTTCAACCCCCCCCCCCAAAAATGACCCCCTTCATCAAAATACACCCCAAGGAGTATCATATTTCACAAAATCGCAGTGTCTATTGATTTGAATGTGTAGAGGACATATTTCGGCAGTTTTTCACAAAGTTTCAGGTGCCTAATTAATTAGAGTGGAAACTAGGGGGGGGGGGGTATGTACGTGGCCCTTTTTTGAAAAAAAGCTGTCAAAACAGAAATGCGTGTGAATACTAACAATCAATTCATTTTCACAGAAAATTACAGATTTTCCAGTTCTGTAAAGGGTTTGATCGCACAAAATGGATTTTAGGTAGATGATAAGACAAAAAAAGGTTCAGATGCATTAACAGACCCCCACCCCACCCTACCCCCTCGGGGGCGGGGGGGGGCTAGTGATTAATGTTCGATTGAATATTGGCAAGGACTTTAGGAGGTGAGTAGCAAGCATAATACAGCTAACCATTTGGTGAACATCAGGCCTAGTTTTCCAGATTAGTGTTTCGGTGACTTCTGAGATGACCCACTGAATCCTAACTACTAAAGATGGCAGCACTGTGAAAGTGAAAGTAGAACTTTTCATGTGGTCCAATGTGGATTTAAAATGAACCACCGATTTTACTGGTCCCGAATCCACATTCGACCGCATTAGACCACATTGGACCACATACGACCAGATTAAAATTCTCGTCTAAACGCAAATCATGATTCATCCTACCTGCGCGCATGCACATCCACTGACCTCATTGGCTGTGGCGAGTTCCAAAAGGGTAATTTGAAGTCGGAATGTGACTAGATTAACATGCGTGTGTAAACGCTACCCAAAAACTTGGAACACATCCGGTCCAGAATGCAGGTCGATTTAGATTGAATCGGATCGAATCTGGTCCCTGAATGTGGTTTTTTGGCTTGGTCGTCTAAACGGTCCTAATGAATACGTCCTTCGCCCTATCACAACGTCTACTATACCAGTCTAGAAGGGCTACGGTGTCCGTATTTCAATTGGTGCTATACAGCCGGAAATGAAGTACACGTATGCTTCAATTTGTTACTCGTAGTGGGCATCCACTGGTGAATCTCTCTTTATCAGATACATATTTCAAATTTTAGTGATGTTGACAAAGAGATCATATCTGGGGCCTGCCAATTTGATTACCCACCATGTTTGAAGAAGATGACGGAATTTTACAGGAATGCCAATGCTGTACCGTGAGTAGTGTTCAGACAGTCTTTGTTTCTACTACAGAAGGACA
Source organism: Notospermus geniculatus (assembly GCA_002633025.1). Taxonomy (NCBI): domain Eukaryota; kingdom Metazoa; phylum Nemertea; class Pilidiophora; order Heteronemertea; family Lineidae; genus Notospermus; species Notospermus geniculatus. Next base: position 219,137 of record NMRB01000054.1, read on the forward strand.
TCATCACGAAGACTGAGACACAGCTCGTGGGCATCACTTTCTCACAGCCAGAACGCCTGTTCTTTTCAGGGCATTGGTGGCTGAAAGTGATGAACTAGCATTAGAGCTTCTCAGGGTGTTGATGCCTGAAAGCGATGAACTAGCAGTAGAGCTTCTCAGGGTGTTGATGCCTGAAAGCGATGAACTAGCAGTAGAGCTTCTCTAGAACACTGGTACTTGAAAGCGATGAACTAGCAGTAGCTAGAACACTGGTACCTGAAAGCGATGAACTAGCAGTAGCTAGAACACTGGTACCTGAAAGCGATGAACTAGCAGTAGAGCTTCTCTAGAACACTGGTGCCTGAAAGCGATGAACTAGCAGTACAGTACAGTAGAGCAGAATGTTTTATGTTTCAGTTTACCAATGCCCATTCGCTACGTGGTGTTCTGTTCAGTGATCCGGGTTAGTACCGTTGACGTGTGGGATGACGTCTATACCATGTACCTTGATAGGTTTAAGGAGGTGAATGGAATATATGACGAATTGACTGCTGATCTCCAACGTTCCTTGGCCTGCTCGAACGAGGAGTGGGTACTCCGAAGGTATATATCGAGGACCCGATTCACCGGCCACGCATGACATAAGGATCAGAAATTGACACGACGTTTTCTCTCCTTTTATCTACTTTCCGGTTGTTCAAAACAGTATTTGTCACTAGACACTACCGTGACGTTAGTGCTATCTTGGCGTTAGTTAAGGACCATTTCAGTTAACACCACGTATCGTCTGTAGTCTAACATCACGAATACGTACCAAAACCCTTGCGTACTGATATACTAATGAAAAAATGGCCAGGGCCATTGTGCTCACCTCTGTGATAAGTCTCCGTGGTTATTAAGTGTGAAATTGTGACTCGCACTATGGTTAATGTTGAAGGATCAGTACAGATAAAATAAAGCTGAACAGAACTGCTTTCCTGTCTAGGTCACAGATTTTTCAAGATGGCGCCACCTGGTGGCCACACGTAATGTTCGTTGGGACTGAAATTTTAGCAGGAATGTACAGGATACTTGCATAGATATTCAGTCAACATTGAAACATCGTAACATTTACTACTGATGAGATATTGGAAAAGTCAGTTTTTCAAGATGGCTGCCTGGCAGCCATGTTGAAGTCCAATCGAACAGAAATTTGGCATATAATTAGACGGCACCAAGACACATATTTAGCTACCACTATTTATGAGATGTGGGTCGAAGTCCATTTTTCAAGATGGCTCCCTGGCGGCCATATTCATTGACGTCGAATCTGACTGAAATTTACTATATATTTATATGGTACCTACATGTAGATACATATTTTGACAAGGTTAAAACATCCTACCTACTCCTATTTATAAAATGTGGGTCAAAGTCCATTTTCAAGATGGCTTCCTGGCGGCCATATTTGAAGTCCGATCGGGTTGAAATTTGGTGCATTTGTGCAGGGTGCCTAGATATATCTTCACACCAAATCACAACACTCTATGTCAAATAGCCATGAAATGTGACACCAAACAGTGAATTTTGAACTTTGACCTCTGTGACCTTGAAAAGTAGGTCAAATCAAAAACCCGGGATTTATGTGATGTAGTCTGATCAGAGGAACCCACCATAAAAGTTTCGTGGTTCTAGCTAACAGCGTTCAGGCGATATGGCCGAAAGAAGGTTTTCACAAAGCGCCCCCTACAGGCCAGAGTGTACAAGCAGCAGCGCTAAGTTTCGGTCCAGAGATAGTTTTTACCATAGGGTACCTGTACACCAAATTTCAAGTTTGTAACCTAAGCGGTTTAGAAACGTGCCACCCCTGTTAATGACGACGACGACGGACGACACACCATGGGAGAAGCTCACCTCACAGAGGTGAGCTAAAAAGATCTTTTTTATGACTCAGCAATTCGCTTCTTTAAACTTTAGATATTTAAATCGAGAGTTAGATCGCAAGGCCCCCAACCTGTATGGGATGTTTTCGTCCGTTGCTGAAAACCCGGCTGGTAGCCACCTTGCCCTGGAGGTGCTCCTAGAGAGATGGCATGAGACCAAAGAGTAGGTGATTTGTTGAAATGTTTGACAGGATATCCCTAGTATTGGAGTTTGCTGACTTGCGTGAATTCTGCAACACCTTACTCACACACTGCCACCAGTTCTAAGGACAGGATAAGAGCCTGGGGCATCGAGCGCCACCACTGATAAATCCAGGCCTCCTCAGACATCGTTTGGTCTGATGGCACCTTCCAGCAACATCCAGTGGTATTATCTCATTCTCATATTGAGTTCAAAGACCAAAAAAGTGCACAGTTACTGTATTAATGAATCGAAAATCATTCTTCCAGTTTGTACGTCCTAGGTGATGTATGCAGCCGACTGGCAAGTGAAGACGACCACGATACGGTATGTCTCCTTTTTACCAAGACATAAGGCCACAGAAATGGAAGTCTAGATTGTCGTCCCTTGTCCAAACCTGTAGTCAATGGACATTACGGCTAAGAAGGAGCCGGTGTCGCTATCTTTGTTATGTTTCTTGTGGAAAGGAAATGCGGCATACGTTGTTCTTTCACCCCGTTTTCAAATTCTGGGGGCATCCCCAGTTGACAGACCAGGTGTATGGCCGTCTTTATCGACGAAGAATATACATGTACTTGCAGGACCACATGACTGGGAGGGAACCACTGCCGATGAACTGGCAAGAATGAGAAATCAGCTCGTCAACACAATACAAACGTCATCTGTGGATGAATGCATCCATTTGCCAAGAGTGACTTACATGTAGTTTTCTTCTTGTTTTCTAGTTGCTGAAGTTCTTGGAGGCGAACCCAGAAGAAAGGACTGGCTATTACCGGTACATGATAAAAGGGTGCTTAGAAAATCTGAAGGCCTCCATAGTCTGGTTTGAAAATCATGGACAAAAAATAGTGGATTGGTTGCGAGAAGTCTATGCACCAGCAGATGATAAGAGTTAGATGTAAGGCCTACTCGTATGTTTCTAGGAAACCCAGCAAGCCCTCTTTTTGGCCGCTTAGATAGAGGTTTGAAGAAGGATCGTTGCTGGGCAAATTCATTACCACATTGAAAATAATTCTATCGCTTCAACAAGCCTCTGCATAGACGACCGTGTATGCTGCTGTTGCGTCTATAAAGTCTGTCCAATAAAATGCAATATATTGATAATTACAATACAAGGCCTCTGGTTCTCAGTTTTTCCTTCACGGCTGGTTCAAGAATCATACGTCACGAAGATTTCCTGGGATGGTCGCGCCGATTCCGCAATATCAACGGCGCATGCATGTTCATAGAGGCAGTTGTAGAACTCTCCATCTCTGTTTGAATGGAGGTCGCCAAGGCACACAGCAAAGTAGGCTATCCATCCTCCCGTCGCAGAGCTTTGGTCTCGCTCCTCGGACAAGAGGAGCGAGACCAAAGCTCTGCGATGGGAGGATGATATACATCACTATTCCCCTCGAACCACTGCCAGTGTAACATAGGTGAGTGTTTCTGTGGCTGAGTGTTCCCCAACAATAGACGCGGCCTAGAATGGTTATTGTTGGGTTAGTTGCCGCTTAATCCGTCAGGAGGGAAACAATAAGAAAAACACAGAAATACGAGGAACACTGATCGACGTTACACCGGGTTAACCTCTGGCACCTCCCAAAATTAGCTAATAGGAGCAGTCAGCCGCGCGTATTGCCGAAAGATGGCAGCACAGTTCTTGCGGACCAATACACAGGAAAATCCACGTGATTGGTGCTCGATCAAGAATGAATGGGTCCGCTGTATGCATTGAATTGGGCCGTAGTGACACCTATTGGTCAACTGACGGACAGCTCCTATTCAGAGATAACCTGCTCTATCATTATTTCTGATGGATCTTCGATTTATAACTTCCTTCAATATGTTGAAGACCGGTGTAACATTTTTCAGCGTGGGTCGTGTGCCAGTAATCCTCGGAGCCAGGGTCTTCACAAACCGCTCCCTTTCTCGCACTTCAGGGTACGACCGTAAAATGACCTGAGATGTGTGCCAGTGTGACATTAAAGTCTGGCAACATCTATCTTCGACCTAATGGAATGCAGAAGTCATGTAATGTGACAGAGCTTTGCGGTTTATAATCATGCCTGTCGATCACTTGTGGTTGTTCCCCGATTGTTCGCGTTGTCCACCGGTCATTCAATAGCCGCGTGTGATTAAAGGTCCGTGGAAAATCCAACGATCAATTTCCTAGCTTCCGCATTCCATTAGGTCAAAGATAGATGTTGCCAGACTTTACAATAGATTGACGAAAAGGCGCGACTTGCCAATGAGCGACACACAGACAAACAGTGAGTCTGTTTCCCAGTGTGCTCCACACATTGGCAGTCGCACAGAAAAATGGCCACACTGAAAAACATTACACCAGTATGAGGTACGGATACCCACGAAAGACATACAGTACATGCCTCACAAACGGAGAAGCTGAGAAGAGTCTGTGTATACATGTAGTTTGGAAGCGTCGTCAGGAAGAGGAGTTATCTTATAGTATCCGTCAATGTGCTGAGGTAAAGCAAGAGAGTGGGTGGCATCTCCCTCATTGTGCTGAGGTAAATCAAGAGAGTGGATGGTATCTCCATCATTGTGCTGAGGTAAAGCAAGAGAGTGGGTGGTATCTCCCTCATTGTGCTGAGGTAAAGCAAGAGAGTGGATGGTATCTCCCTCACTCGGCTGAGATAAAGCAAAAGAGTGGGTGGTCCCTCCCTCATTGTGCTGAGGTAAATCAAGAGAGTGGATGGTATCTCCCTCATTGTGCTGAGGTAAAGCAAGAGAGTGGGTGGTATCTCCCTCATTCTGCTGAGGTAAAGCAAGAGAGTGGGTGGTATCTCCATCACTGTGCTGAGGTAAATCAAGAGAGTGGATGGTATCTCCCTCATTGTGCTGAGGTAAAGCAAGAGAGTGGGTGGTATCTCCGTCATTGTGCTGAGGTAAAGCAAGAGAGTGGNATCTCCCTCATTGTACTGAGGTAAAGCAAGAGAGTGGGTGGTATCTCCCTCATTGTACTGAGGTAAAGCAAGAGAGTGGGTGGTATCTCCGTCATTGTGCTGAGGTAAAGAAAGAGAGTGGATGGTATCTCCCTCATTGTGATCAGGTAAAGCAAGAGTGTGGGTGGTATCGCCCTCACTCGGCTGAGGTAAAGCAAGAGAGTGGGTGGTATCTCCGTCATTGTGCTGAGGTAAAGAAAGAGAGTGGGATGGTGCCTCCCACATTTGGCGCTGTTTACAACAGTGCATAGGTACTCCCATACCCCGAAATCTGAATTGTAATTGAATCTTGTTCCAGCCGTCGTGAAGATGCGGAAAAATGAAGCAGAAATCGTAGCATTCTGATATTTATTGGGTAGACTTTATAGAAGCAACAGCATCATGGGTATACATTACACGGGCAGTTATGCTGCCATTTTTGTTGGAGTGATGAACTTCAACGTTCAATGCGATCGCAGTTCATTCAGACCTAGACAAGCGGCCAAAAAGATGGCTTGCAGGGTAATACATGTACCGGTACTAGCTGTTGTTATCTGCTGGCGCATAGACTTCTTGCAACCAATCCAATATTTTTTGTCCATGATTTTCTAACCAGACTATGGAGGCCTTCATATGTTCTATGGACCGTTTTATCATGTACTCGTAATTGCCAGTCTTTTCTTCTGGATTCGCCTCCAAGAACTTCAGCAACTGGAAAACAAGATGAAAACGATGTATCGTTCATCTACAAATGGATATCAAGACGTCTCCGTCATGTTGACCAGATGATTGACGATTGACAATTTCACGCAGTACTGTGATCCTGCAAGTGTATTTGTGGACGTAGTACATATGTAGATCCCTTGAAGCTGCTCTGTCTGCTGCCCCAGGATTATGAAATGAGGACGGAAGGACAATCTATTGTGTCACTCTTTATTTGAAGAGAACGTACACAGCCAGAAAAGTGGTGTTAAAAAGGGTGTTAAATAGCTCCCAACACCAATTTATAGTGTTGTATTAACACCATATGGTGTTAATACACACCATATGGCGTTAATACAACACTATAAACTGGTGTTGGGAGCTCCCAACACCAGTTTATAGTGTTGTATTAACACCATGTGGTGTTGGGAGCTATTTAACAACCTTTTTACCACCACCTTTCTGGCTGTGTAATCAAGAAAACGACACAGGGTCGATGCCAAACTAACTCGTTCTCTGTGTGCCAAACTGCCGTCTGATCTGGACTGTGGGCTGGGACCATGGTACTATTGTCTGAACTTCCATTTCCATGACGTACTGTAGGCCTACATGTAGGTAAATGAAATGGTCCATGGACCATGTGCTCACCGGGTTGGACATAACAGTCTAATGACAGAGGGATGAGCAATCTGGGTCAAGTCATTACCGAGTAGGTGCACTTTGGGTCACGTCGTTCTTGAGTTACAGCACTTTGACGATTTTCGGTTTACGCCACCTGGCGGTCACATGCACATAAAGATCATCTGCAGAGGGCCACATAGCACATTGGAGCGCTTTGGGTCAAGTCGTCCCTGAGTTACAGCACTTTGATGATTTTCGGGTTACGCCACCTGGCGGCCATATTGGATGTCCGATCAGGCCGAAACTTCACATGCACAGAAAGGTCATCTGCAGGGGGCCACATAGCAAATTGGAGCACTTTGGGTTAAGTCGTTCCTGAGTGTACAGCACACTTTGATGATTTTTGGGTTACGCCACCTGGTGGCCATCTTGGAAGTCAAATCAGTCCGAAATTCGACATGCATGTAAAGGTCATCTAGAGGGACGTAAATAGCAAATTTGAGCACTCCACGTCAAGTCGTTCCTGAGTAATAGCAGTTACTTGATTTTCAGGTTATGCCANAAAACTAAAAATATGTTCAGTCGCCTCTTTGGTCGCAAGGGCGGTCGCCTAGAAAATCGCTCGAAAAATCGCCAGTCTGCGGTGCCCTTTACGGAACACGACGACGACGGACGCACAACCATTGTATAAGCTCACCACGGTGAGCTAAAAATAGACATACCAGATCGAGATCGATTTGAGTAGCCAGTCGTCTGCATATGTTACTAAGAGCATACGAGCTGGAAGAAAGATTTTTTGATTCATTGTACCGGTACTACTAATTCAGCCCTTCGAACTCAAGATGAGGGTTAAACCATAAGGCCCGTATGCATAAAGGGGGAATAAGCGGGGTCATATTTTTTGTAGGACTGACCTATTACACAATGTGTCATTTGTACCATAATATGCTACTACAGCGTACATGATAGGAATTATTTCCTCTAGCATTTTATTGTACAAGAAAAATAGGACAGAACCTATTTGTGGATTTTTTCCTATACGACAAAAATGGGACGATGTTTCCCGTCATAAACGGTAAAATAAATTCCTACAAAATATTTCGTAGGAAAAAATGAATCGTGCACGGCGGCCTTTGCAGAATTCATGCAAGTCAGCAAACTCCAATTTTAGGGATGTCCTGTCAAACATTTCAAGAGATCACCTACTATTTTGTCTCATTCCATCTCTCTAGGTACACCTCGAGGGCAACACGGCTACCAACTGGGTTTTCAGCAACGGACGAAAATATCCAATGCATGGTGTGCTTGCGATCTAACTCTCGATTCAAATATCTAAAGTTTAAAACGAGAATTGCTGAGTTATAAAATAGTCATATTGCTTGTCCGCCATACTGATCTGAATGCAAGTGCTGTTTTGGTGTGGCAGGTTTGATCCGAGTTTTGTTCAGTGGTCGCATTCGTATTCGAAGTATGTCAGCAGAGCTCTTGAAGCCCGGAAAACGGGCCATGGGTCAACTTTATGATCCTTACGGGGTTATGAGAATCAGGTCCGGATATGTACATTACCTTCGGAGTACCCACTCCTCGTTGGAGCAGGCCAAGGAACGTAGGAGGTCAGCAGTCAATTCGTCATATATTCCATTCACCTTAAACCTATCAAGATACATGGTATAGACGTCATCCCACACATCAACGGTGCTAACCCTGATCACTGAACACAACACCGCGTAGCGAATAGCCTTTGGTAAACTGAAAAATAAAACATTCTGAAAGATAAAACACTGCCGGTTCGTCGCTTTTGCTTTCAGGCACCAACACCCTGAGAAGCTCTACTGCTAGTACACTACTTTCAGGCATCAACGCCCTGAGAAGCTCTACTGCTAAACCACTTTCAGGCACCAACGCCCTGAGAAGCTCCACTGCTAGTTCATCGCTTTAAGGTACCAATGCCGTGAGAAGCTCTACTGCTAGTTCATCGCTTTCAGGCACCAATGCCCTGAAAAGCCCCAATGCTAGTTCATTGCTTTTAGGTACCAATGCCGTGAGAAGCTCTACTGCTAGTACATCACTTTCAGGTACCAACGCTCTGAGAAGCTCTACTGCTGGTACACTTTCAGGTACCAACGTCCCGAGAAGCTACACATGTAGTTCATCGCTTTCAGGCACCAACGCCCTGAAATGCTACTGCCAGTTCATCACTTTCAGGCACCATCACCCTGAGAAACTCTACTGTTTGTTCATCTCCTTCAGGCATTCAACACCCTGAGAAGCTCTACTGCTAGTTCATCGCTTGCAGGCATCAACGCCCTGAGAAGCTCTACTGCTAGTTCATCGCTTTCAGGCATCAACACCCTGAGAAGCTCTACTGCTAGTTCATTGCTTTCAGGCACCATTACCCTGAGAAGCTCTACTACTGCTAGTTCATCACTTTCAGGTACCAATGCCGTGAGAAGCTCTACTGCTAGTTTATCACTTTCAGGCACCAACGCCCTGAGAAGTTTTAATGCTAGTTCATCGCTTTCCGGCACCAACGCCCTGAAAGCTATTCTGATATTAAACTCATCGCTTTCAGGTACCAACACCCTGAGAAGTTTTACTGCTAGTTCATCGCTTTCAGGTACCGACACCCTGAGAAGGTCTACTGCTAATAGTTCATCGCTTTCAGGTAGCATCACCTTGAGAAGAACAGGGGCTGCCTGGCTGTGACCGAGTGGTGTCAACAGAACGATGCGATTCTTTATAATTGCACGCCGCTAGGTGTTGGTGATGTTGATAGCAGAAACAAAGACGTGTCTGAGCTACACTACTCACGGTACAACATCGGCATTCTTATACAAGTCCATCATCTTATCTAAACATGGTTTGTAGTCATATTGGCAGGCCCCAGATATAATCGCTTCATCTAGACCGCTGAAAATATGCAACATCTGCCATTAACAAATCCACTACGAGTTATAAACTGAAACAAAGTTCAGGAGCGGAAGCCAGCATATGCAGTAGGTGTTCGTTGTGTCTGTACCATCGCTATGATGTCGCTTTGTTGTGAATTCTTAGGCAAAAAAATAGTACCTGTATCTGTTTCTTTTCCGCGCGCGCGTCATTCCCGGGCCATTGGAAATTTTTTTTCACCAATTTCAAATTTTCCCACTTACGCAGCGCCTTTTATACAATGCATAGAAATGCTTCGTACTTGAAATCTTCTTTATTTTTCCTGAAAATTTCCGCTGAGTTGCTAGACAAGAAACAGATAATATTTTTTTGGCCTTACCTCAAATCATGATTTTTGTCCGTTTTGTCCCAAGTTATCTCATCGAACTTGTCCCCGACCAAATCCAACACACATATGCAGTAGGTGTTCGTTGTGTCTGTACCATCGCTATGATGTCGCTTTGTTGTGAATTCTTAGGCAAAAAAATAGTACCTGTATCTGTTAGTAGGGGAGCCAAGCCAGGAAATAGTGAATAAAGGTTGCACAAAAAGATATACAATTGCTCTTAACATTTTTTGGTAGGTATATCTGTTCTATATAAGAATTGGGAGGACTGCTCGGTCATCTCTCTTGCGAACTCCTGTTATGGCGTTTTGAAGTTTTGGTACTGACTTCACCATTGGGCTGGTGAACTCGGCTTTGTACAGGGGCATGGGGACCAATGTACAGCTAACTTCTGAACGGTTGGATTTGGACCCTAAATGTATTACCAACAGATAGAAACATGGTGCCTCGATCTGAATCAACCAAGGATGTTCTTAATTGTGTTTGGCAAGTAGAAATCACTTTTTGGGGTATTTGGCCCATTTTGCAATTTCTTATTACGTAACAGCTGAAAACATTTAAGACCATGCTTATTTGATTCACTGTCCCCATATTTCTATCTGTTAGTAATACATTTATAGGGTCTAAATCCAACCGTTCAGAAGTTAGCTGTACATTGGTCCCTATGCCCCTGTACAAAGCCGAGTCCACCAGTCCAATGGTGAAGTCAGTACCAAAACTTCAAAACGCCATAACAGGAGTTCGCAAGAGAGATGACCGAGCAGTCCTCCCAATTCTTATATAGAATAGATATACCTACCAAAAAATGTTAAAAGCAATTGTATATCTTTTTGTGCAACCTCCAACCCTTATTTTGCACAATTCTGGCCTTTGGCTCCCCTACTATGTTTCTTTTCCGCGCGCGCGTCATTCCCGGGCCATTCGAAATTTTTTTTCACCAATTTCAAATTTTCCCACTTACGCAGCGCCTTTTAATGCTTCGTACTTGAAATCCTCTTTATTTTTCATGAAAATTTCCGCTGAGTTGCTGGACAAGAAAATATAATATTTTTTTGGCCTTACCTCAAATCATGATTTTTGTCCGTTTTGTCCCAAGTTATCTCATCGAACTTGTCCCCGACCAAATCCAACACATAGGTCTGAAAAATAAGACCCAACAGACCGTAATCATGTACCCTCAACAGACCGTAATCACCTACCCTCAGCAGACCATAATAACCTACCCTCAGCAGACCGTAGGCCCCAATCACCTGCCCTCAGCAGACCGTAATCACCTACACTCAGCAGACCGTAGGCCCAAATCACTGCTGCCCTCAGCAGAACTTAATCACCTAGCCTCAGCAGACCGTAGGCACCAATCACCTGCCTCAGCAGACCGTAATCACCTACCCTCAGCAGACCATAATGGCTTGTCCGAGAAAGCTTTTCTCCAATCGATTTGAAGTTGGCGAAGAAAGAGATCCATGGATACATTTCTTTCTCTTTCCTGAGATATCGCATGAAATGCAGGGCGTGCGTAATATGTAACCGGCCAGCTCTAAAGAAGAAAACATAAAGTGCCAATATCCCATCACCCCCAGGGCCGTATTTAGCTTTGCTGCTATCTTCTGGCAATAAACGGGGCTGACTGCTTCGAGTTTAGTTCGGGAGCGACTGAAACCCGTCAGGAAGATGAACAACAAAGAACATGAACAACACAGTGTCTTACTTGGCAAGACTGTAAGTGTCTTCAATCAACTGAACACGATTGATTGTGGGTATCACCTGAAAACAGTAACGCCGGGTTTACAGCATTTGATTTTCACCAGTCTATCTGGCCTGACGCCCATTTAGCCTGGTTTGAATCCATCACATTTCCCGCTTCTGAGGGGTGGTTAGAGCCTCAGCCAATCATCGGCGAAGGCTAATCGACGTGCCAACTAAAATCCGTGTTACAAATGTATGCAGGAAGAGAAGAGAAAGTGCCGAACGGCAATTTGTTTCGCGAGTTCTGTTTGGCTCGGAGGCGGGTCAAGTAGGGGTCAGATTCATTTATAATTTATGACTTAACGCAAAAGATGACATGATTGGGACAAGGCTAAAGACGCAGTCGATGGCCTTGTTGGACAAGGGTTTACGTAGGTATACGGGTATACGAACACGATGACGAACAAATGCTTCATGGTCGTGAACCCTTTATTAGGCCGTTGTTCCCCAGCCTATCCGTATACCGCATACCTCTATGTAAACCCGGCCTCAGAATGTACAGTACATGTACATGTGTGAAGCGAGATGACAGCGAAGAATCTTGTATATTTCTAAATTCATGAAGTGCGAATCAACAAATCAACGAATCGACTGTCCGCGCGACCCACCTACCGTGTGATCTGTCAAGAGCTGATCGGACAGAAGCTGCCAGTTTCTCTCATCATAATTCACAATGTAATATCCCTTCAGGCCGTGGTTTCCTAGGATCCAGGTTGTTTCATCGGCCTTGGCGAAGTTCACGTCCTTGCTGATATCAACTTTAAGAAAGATACAAGAAAAATCCCTACAAACGAATGGCCGTCAGATGGTTAAAGGAAAAGCAAGATATCTCCGACGATTTCTCACTATGGCGATTCACCATCTCCAAAAAAGTTAGGCCTACTTAAAGGAGCTTCAGTCTTCGAACGTTTGGTCAGTCTAGGTACACACAAAGGCATTCAAAGTGCTTCAAGTCACAAGTGCTTCAAAGTTCTGAAGGTTGATGACATCAGGCCTAAAATAGTCATGGAGAGGAAAATATATATTTACACTCAACATCATGCATCAAAACCGGTGGCGTCTGCACAGCCTTTCCTGTCGCATTCGTTGATAAGAAGAGTGGGATTATCCAGACGTATCTGGAAAAAATGGAAAACATACGACGCATCATCAACAGAGATTATCTAATGTATAGCTAACCTAGACAACAGAAGTCTCCCGTCGACCCACTGTATAACAACCAAGATGTCACTCCTTTCCTTCCCTGGCAGGAGCTGAACGGAGAATATGTTTGGTAAAGACACCACAAGCAAAGAGGAGAAACGTCGTCTCCATTTTGCCTCCACGATTTTCAGTAAGGATTAAAGCTGACGCCACCTCCAGCTCCACTCATTATTTGGGAGATGCTAGCCATACTGTACTTGCTGTTTACCTACCCAAATGGTGACTTGAATTCGTCAGGAACCTTGACGGTTGGGTCAACAAGGAAACGGCTCTGGTTTACCAATATCCTGTTCCCGTCTCGACGGATGTCCAGAACAGGGAAACCTGCCTGTTTGATCCAGGTCGGCATGAATTCACCGATGTCTACTCCGCGTAGGTAATCCTTATCGCTGTTGTGAAGGGCCTGCAAATGAGAAGCGGTCATCAGCGATTCCTGATCGTTCAGGTCAAGCCAATCTTTTTAGTTCCGTCGAAAAAATAGTTGAAAGTAATTTGCATGCAGCAGCAGCTGCCGTCTGGAGGGTTTGATCTTTACTCCCCTTACCTCATTAAAGGCGTCGTAAAGGTCATATTGGTCAGCGTTGCCGAACTGGTGAGTCTGGAGAAAGATTTGGATGCCACGTCGGAATTCCTTCGGCCCTATCACACCATCCAACATCAGGAGGATCATAGCACCCTGTACAGGATAAAAATGGTATAAAATTGGGATAAAATCAGTACACCACCATTTAACTAAGCAGGCAGTGTATCATCACTGGATACACTGAAAAACTCTGCTTCGTCAAAATGACGAACTTAGGTTCGTTTTCTATTTATCACCAAACGTAGTATCTAAAGCTGCATTTAGCTGACACGCGGAATGCGGATTGCGGAACGCGGAAGCGGAAAATGCAATGCATTTTCGCATAGCCTACAACATATCTTTCCGCCAGGGTTTCCGCGTCCCTATACCGCATTCCGCTCGGAAGCTCTATGTGTGTACAGTACTTCTGTGTTTTTCCTCCTCTGTGCTTGACATTCTCCTCTGACAGCTCTCCAAGGGCCCGTGGCTAAACGCAGCATTATTCGTCGAAATGACAGTCCACGGTTCGTCATTTGGAGGAACCTTAGACACTGTTTGAGATACAACAAGGGTTCGTCAAAGTGACGAACCGTGGATTTGTCATTTCGACGAATTAGATACTCAGTTTGGTGATAAACGGAAAACGAACCTAAGTTTGTCATTTTGACGAAGCAGAGTTTTTCAGTGTAGCGTTCTGTTCTTCAATGATAAACCAAAAAGGCAGGTATTGGTTACTTTTTCATGAGTTGTTGAAACAGCGGTCGTGATCTTTTCACAAGAACACCGACTATAGCAGTCCCATCATGGCGCGATGACTGATGTCACCCACGCTATCCACTACTACGAAGTCTAGGCACGACGTACCTTGCTGTATGCGATAGTATCAAAGATATATTCGAGTTCAGATTGTCTTATGACGCTGTAGTCAATGGGATGCGAGGTATGCAGACTGTCGCTTCTCAATGCTCCTCGTCTTGTCGTTATATGACCTATCATCTGCAGAAAAGTTGATTAAGATTGGTGATTTAACTCATCCTTAATATTATTTACTAGTCTAGTAATCTGAAAGAGCCATAGGCCTATATACATTTACATGTTCACTGTATGATAGAAAATAGAGTAGTAAGGTCGTCGCGACCCTGTTTACATGTACATGTACATGGTAATTCTCTACCATTAACAGTTTGTCTTAATTAAATTTCCTTTAAATTATCTTTTCTCGTTGATTGATCTAAGGAGGTTGAGATCAGCGACTCATCACGGGTCCTTATACCAAAAATAGATAAAGACCAAAAATATACCACTCTGAAACAGCCCAGCCCAGGGGTTTTAGTTATTTTTTTAAATAATAGATGGCGCATGCTCAAAAAAGTTGCAAAAATCTAAAATCTTTTGGCACCAAAATATAGGCAGGGGCACAAGGAATACTAATCACAACTTTGTTTGCAAATCCATGCATTCCCTAATGAGTAATTAGCAATTAAAGGGTCCTGCGCCACCTATATTTAAAAAAATGAACTCAACGTGCTGGTCCATGCCAGTCTGAGGTATAGTCATCAATTTAAAGATTGATATCTCTGAAACTAGTAGATGGATTTGATTGAATTTTATACTGCTTGTAGCCAGTGTCTAATTCTTTGACTTGGTGCAGTAACTTTCAGATCTTCCACGTTTTTAGGGAGACAGCTGCCAATTTTACGCTTTTCAACGTTGAGAGTGGTACATTTTTGGTCTTTATCTATTTTTGCTTATACGTATACGGATCGAAATGTACACAAAATTTGTCCTCGCTGTACAGAATTCCATCCGTATAGTACGTATAAAGCTGCGTTTACCAGACATCCGGAATGCGGTATAGGGACGCGGAATCCCCGGCGGAATGATCTGTTGTAAACGAAAATGCATTGCATTTTCCGCTTCCGCGTTCCGCAATCCGCATTCCGCGTGTCAGCTTAAGGATCCGTGATAAGTCGCTGATCTAATCTCCCTATTATCACACATAGGCCTATCGAACTGCGCACTTTAGAAAGTGTTGGCTGAATTATGTAATATTGTGTCCCCCCCCTTCCTCATGCCAGGTTTCGCTTTGTTGTGTGTAATTTTATGTTCCATGCAAATCCAACGAACTATTTTACCATGTCTGTTTCTGGCATGTCGTCATCTTGACATTTCATGGTCATGTAGCTGGTCAAGCCTTCGTTGATCCAAATTTCATTCCACCATTTCGCGGTCACAAGGTTACCAAACCACTGAAACAAGTCGAATATCCATGGGGTAATTGATTTTGTATTATTAAAAAGTCCTTCTCTTTCATTTATGAAGAACCAAGATTTTTCCGATTGAGGGAGAATTTTGGAAAAGCATGTAAGCTACATTCCGAACAGCCTCTTGCACTGCTATGACCATGGCAGGCCTATCTCCGGGGGTTGAACTCCTCACCTGATGGGCCACCTCGTGTACAACCAACCATGTAGTAGAAGCCTTTCTCTGTGGGTCGTCCGTTTCGGGGTCATACAGCATTGAGACGGAGTAGACGATCAGACCCCAGTTTTCCATACCACCGAAAGCAACGTCTGGCACGGCAATATTGTCTGTGACGCGAACAAATAAAAACAGTATGAATGTTGACACCAACTTAGGAAATAGGAGCAGTCAGCCACGCTTATTGCCAAAAGATGGCGGCAAAATCCTGGCACCAATACAAAGGAAAATTCTCTTGATTGGTCATACGTGAAACATGAATGGGTCCGCTTGGCATTAAATTGGCTGTAGTGACACCTATTGGTCAAGTGACTATCAGCTCCTATTGTTCTGCAGCCCTTCACTGTTAACAGGCAGTGTCCACTGTTACAGTGGGGGCGTGGTTAAAGGGAGACATGCGAAAAATATTGCCCGGCGGGCACAAGTTGTCTGAGTTGTAGCGCCGTCTGTTAATACACGGTGACACTACGCTATATCACAGGCGCCTGTAGAGCTATCAGTGAGTTAAGAACACTTTTCTAACCAAAGTATCTAAAAAACACAACACGTATCTAAAAACACACTCATAAATTCGTGAGCTCGGGGTGTGTTTTTTTACAAACTAGTGTTTTTTGGTTAGATACGTGTTCTAAGCTCACTAATAGCTCTACAGGGGCCTGTGATATAGCGTAGTGTCACCGTGTATTAACAGACGGCGCAACAACTCAGACAACTTGTGCCCGCCGGGCAATATTTTTCGCATGTCTCCCTTTAATCGAAGTAACACCGAAGGCAAAGCTGTACGCTTGAGTACTTGGTAGAACGGCATAGAGCTGTTGCTACAATCAACCGCCATCCCGCTGATCGCCAATGGGGATCATATCTTCAACACTAGAGGGCAGTGTGTTTCAGAATTGACCTGAAGCTGGCCGTTGTCATCAATTTCAATCCAGTACCACATCGTCAATAACTTCATCACCTGTAACACTCCTCACATTACCATGTTACGGTATTGTATGATTCACTTACCCATCTTGGGAAGAGTATAATTTATCCCGGTGTATTCAGTAAACCATTCGGTCGATTGGATCGCTTTGGCCAGGGCGTGGTCGACTTTGTGGAGCTGATCCTCTCGCCACCAAGCTCGAATCTAAAAAGATGTTATGAAAGAAACATTTACATGTATTCAGTCTTCATTTGTATGCAGCTTTTTGTTTTCCTTCATAATCTAAATTTCGGTGTCCAGTACCTCTGCATTACCTTGTCTCGTCTCACCTACCTTAATCCCGTGCTTCGTGTACCCTTGTTTAAATTTATAATCAGTGACCGCTATAGCCACCAGATACGTCGGCATAGTTGGTGTCTTGTCAAAGGTGTCGGCGTACCATCCGTTCGCTCTGAAAATGAGGTACAGTCGTCGTATTGAATATCACTTGGGGAACAGAACGGCTGTACTAATTTTTTCATTCAAGGGTCAGCCGCAGTGGTAGGTAGGGTCTGTTCTTTATCAAGTTTCTATTCCCTGCAGTCCTCGCCTCCTCTCCTTTGCTCAGTCCCTCTTTCGCATGCAGCCTCAATGTTCTCAGTGCTGGGATGAAACTCTGGTACAGGATAACCTTCATGACCCTAATCAGGTTCCGCCTTCAGAAAGCGTGCCCGTCCTACAACGCATGATGATTTCAAGAGCCTGTACTTACAATAATTCTGATTTGATCAGAGGCATGTTGGACAGAGCCACATGGGATGACTTTCTCAACACGGTCACGTTGAACGTCGCCTTCAATGCTGGTTCGTCAAAACATGGAAACATTCGTCTTGCGTCATTGGGCTCCATTTGAGTGATTGCCATATAGCTACAAGTATTAGATTTAAGGATTGGATGTTATAGCCTACACGACCGCTTCTTGGTGAATCCACACCATGGGATGTGGTACCAGTAATTATAATTGTGCAGGCGAAAGGAATTCAGTGTCTAATGAACATGAAATAGAAATCGAGTTTCTAAGGTGAAAGACATTGCTTCCTACCAGAATCGAACCCACAGACCCTCGCATGAGGCATCAATCGCCAGCACTAAGGGGCAGCACGCCTTAAACCACTAGGCCAAATCCCCATCTTCAAAAGTGTCAAATGAACGGTGCGAGGAGGGTGGCCCTACATGTATTCCTTGCAGGGACACCTACGAATGCACGGTGATGATGTTGGCAAAATGTCGTCATTACATGATGTTCAACCTCACGAGAGAAAAAAAACGTTGACGTACTGGGTAGTGCCGTTCATCGTGTATCTTGTATAGTACAGCCCCTTCAGGTTAACTCGTAATCGCCCACTGAAAGAGAGCCTTATGACATAATGACGTCCTCTCCTCAGTCGCTTGTTCAGGTGGAAGGTTACGAAGCTTTTGTCTTTGTCCTCCTCCGTCCCTGTCACCACCAAACGACCTTGATCACCGCCAAGCCGGATCGAAGCCGGATCGATCTTAAGTTCGTTTGAATGGAGTTTTATCCTGTTGGTAGACCGGCGACAGTCGAAGAAGATGGTAACATTGCCATCGAATTTGAAGTCTTCGTCTCTCTCCTGATAGATATCTGGTCTGATGGTTAGGTCATAGTGGACGGGAAACAAGGTGTCCTGGAGTAAGTGGTGACTGTTCCGGGGAGGAGCATAGCGTCGATCTGGAAGCAAAGGTCGAGAGATTAGAACATGACCCACGGGTTTCCTGAAGTGAACAGAGGTTACAAGTTGATATTTCTGGGGTTTCCTTTTGTACATGTAATAGAGGAGTTTGATGTAATTTGGTCCCAGACCCCACTATAGGCCCCCAGCACGGTTTTAGAGTTCGCGAAAGATAAAGATGTTAGTACTTACATCGCTGATGTGGCGTTGGGTAATTAAACAGTGCAACAGCAGCACCTAAAAGGGAAATGAATCGTGTCGTGATGTTGTGTTTCTATCGGTCACAGGATCAGTTGAAGCCGGAGTCGGGGTCGGAAAGGTGCTAAACCTCGCTACTGGCATCCTTTTATAATATAATAATCAATAGACCAAAGAAAGACGAGAGAAAAATCGGATTTGCTTGGACGGTAAACACCTTGAAATACATGGCATTATCACTTACCTACAAGACCCAGAAAAAGTAGCAGTCTGTGAAGCATTTTGCCGGCATCGATGGCAGCTGATGAACATCCTGTCTATATATATGTCACAGGCTTCTAAAGTGAAGTTCGATACACCAAAATGTCAAATCATTTTTCTTTAGTCCAAGAATTAATTTATTGAATAGGTTTAATGAACCAATTACGAATCATCAGCCTACAATTTTCCAAACTGTAATCGACATCTTGTCGTTAGCAAACCGATCACGATCATAAAAAGCTGATGAGGATACAGCCACAGAACTAGGCTAAATGATCATGTCTGTGTTTAGTAGAAACAAACAAAAATGAATCGGGGGTGGTTTCTGTAGGGCTAGGTCCAGGAAAAAAGCTGGTAGTGCGCAATAAAAACACCCTGTAACATGTAAATGTGGGCTATCAAGATATAATTTGGGGTAGGTTATTCAGAATTGGCTCCTTTAGATCGGAATAGTATTTGGCAAAAGGTATGTACAGTCGATGTACAGGACGTGTACAGAAAATTTAATTGTGGCCCTATAGCCCTGTAAGACTAGGTCCAGCAATTGGCGACGATAATACTAGACGTGGGCGGACAACTTAAGGCCCTGTCACACTGAAGTAGTTCTCAAAACGTCCTGCCTCGTCCTAAAAAATCGTAAAACGGGCTAGAACATGTAACCCTTGGCCAAATAATGCATCGATGTTCTGGAGTACCCTTCCCGTCCATGAAGTTCGTAAGACTGTAGTTGCCACTACGTCCACTCCGTTCACACACAGTTTTTCGCCCGCGTTCGGCAACATTTTCAAAAACGTACTGAGAACTAGCTCAGTGTGATTGGAGCATTACATGTAGTGAATTCGCGTTTTTGTAATACCCCCATCACACTGAGCTTGTTCTCAGTACGTTCTTGAAAATTTTGCCGAACGGGCTCAAACTGTGTGCGAACGGAGTGGACGTAGTGGCAACGTTTTACAGTCGTTTTACGAACTTCGTGGATGGGAAGGGTGCTCCAGTACATCGAAGCATTATTTGGCCAAGGGTACACGTTCTAGCCCGTTTTACGATTTTTTTAGGACGGGGCAGGACGTTTTGAGAACTACTTCAGTGTGATGGGGGTATTACCACGGCGAGTAGGGTGCGGTACGAATCACCGTGAGCGACAGTAGATCTATGATATACATCTAGACTGGTTCCCGTCGTTGCCGCTGCACATTTATGTTTGTATAGCGGAACAGGAGCGCCAGCGGGTGGAGCGGCAAAGACGGGAACCAGTCTAATATACATCGGGTATAGCCTACAGATTTGGCATTGGACTGAGTGCACTTCATGGGAACCTCTTCGATAATACAGAATTTCCCTTGAAAAAATATTCTGGCGGTCGTATTATATATACTCATCAGCCATACGAAGTACTTCGGGAGAGCTGTAATCATCTTCTACTTGTTCGGTCCACATAATCACATCAAAATATCGACCGACTTAACCGTGCTTGACCTGGAGTTTCTTGGCAGAGGCAGTGAGCGAGTTACAAAAAACAACCGTTTTAGTGTACTCTGTCGGGCCTACTACAGGTTGGGCGCCTTTCATCAAATTTTTCATCCAATTTTTTGGAAATTCAAATTCCGGGCCTACGTGTATTGGGGCGTCAGTGTATAAACCCGCATGTAGCCTTTATTGAGCATATTCAGAAAATTGGATGAAAAATCGTGAACAGCGGGCATTACAGGGAAAGGAAAATCCTTACTCTAAAAACTGCAAGACATTGAAATACATGTAGGGCTTTCATCTTCTGCTTGCATATACCGGTGTCGACTGAAGAGGCTGCAGTCTCACACGTGCGACAATTTGCGTGCGATTGTATTTTTCTACGTTACGCAAACAATCGCAGAAATTATCGCAGATTTGTCGCAGACGTATCGCAGAATTTTCGTAAACTTAACGATAATCAGCGTTTTTTGGCGTTCACTTGCAGTTGTTTGCGACAATCTGCGATTATAGATGCGACAATCTTGCGACAATACGGGTTTTCAGTCGACACCGGTAATTTGGGTGTTATAAACGATTTTTTTGCGACATTGTGCGATATTTTGCGACAATCTGCGGTTGCTTTCCGATAGGTTGCGACGAGGTTAAATTTTTTGAACACTTCGAAAATTTCACGATTATAAGCGGTTGCCTGCAATATTATCGCAAGGTCTGCGATAGTTTGCGCTAATTTGCGACAGTACACCTGCGATTGTCTATCGCAATTAAACGCAGGCCAACAGTCGCACGTGTGAGAGTAGCTTTAAACTTCACTCTTGCAAATTGCAAATCACCAACTAATATCGTGATCACATTTAGATATAGAAAATATGTTTTTTTCTTACTGCCGATTGAAGCATTGCCATTGAAATCGTTGAGAAATGTGAAAAGCTACCAAAAATGAAATTTATTTTTTAATTTTTTCCGCCTTCCTCAAATATTTCTCCTAAAAATCTCGAGAAACAAGGAATTACAAAAAGTCTGGCCTTATATATTATACCAAAATGTCAAACCAGTTTTTTAAAGCCCAAGAAACAATTTGTGGAAATGGTCTAATGAATCAATTACGAATCATTAACCAACAATTTTCCACTCTGTAATCGATTTCTTGTCGTTAACAAACAGATCATGAAGGCTTACATCATCATAAAAAAGCTGATGATGATGGACAGATACAGAACTAGGCTAGAATAAATGATCATGCCTATTAAGTCGAAGCGAACAAAAAAAAATGAATATTTTCTGTACCGAACGCGATTCCTTTGCGAATTTCGTATCCGACACACTGTGCGTTGCCGCATCCGTCAACGCACACGATGGGACAATGGTTTCCTTTGGATGGCTAGACCGAGTGCGATCCGCTGTGCGTTGACGCAATGCGTCCAAAAATGATTGAAAAATTTTCAATTTTTCAGTCGACGCATTGGTCAACGCACAGGTTTTTTAATGTGGCGCTGGTGTGCCTCATCACTTCATTGGATGTTGCTCAGCAACGCAAAGCATTCGCAGAGGCAACGGATACGAAATCGCATTGGTGTACAGTGTTTTTCTGGGCGATTTTTTGAAAACGACGGACAGGCATCGCACAGAACGACGGAATCGCGCCAGGTGTGTCCCTACCCAGCCTAGCGCATTTGCGGCAAAACTCAATCCGTTAGGGGTGTTTTTAAAGTCGACTGGCCCGACGCTGTCGACTCGTCATTCAGCCAGGCCAGTCGATTTTAACAGACACCCCTAACGGATTGAGTTTTGTCGCAAATGTGCGCTTGGCTTAAGACCTACGGTATATGGACTAGGTCCACCAACGGCGACGGTAGCACTAGACGTAGGCGGACAAGTGAAATCCCGTCTTTGTGAACACATTGGATACAGATTGGGCTTTGGACTGAGTGCACTACGGGTTCCAACCGTCTTCGATAATACAGAATTTCCCTTGAAAAAAGTAAATTATGCTGTGGTCGTATTTATTATGCGCTCATAAAGCCCTTGCAAATACTTCGGAAGAGCGATGATTTATATCTTCTGTCTGTTCGGTCAAAATATCGACCGATTATACGTGCTTACCTGGAGTTTGGCATGTGGCGGAGGCAGTGAACGAGTTACCGAAAACAATCCTGTTTCAATGTCCTCTGTCGGCCATAGGCCCTACTCTAGGTTCGGGTGCATTCAGAGATTACGTCGGATGGGCCAATGACATAAGGAGACTGGAAGCAAGGAAAGCCATGAAAGGGTAATGCTAGAAATCATTCATTTATTTTGTTCGCCTCACCTTGGACTAGGCATGACATGACGATTAGCCTAGTTTTTATCCATCTCTTGGCTCCTCATCAGCTAGATGGACTCTACCATCGTGATCTGTTTGCTAAAGACTTGATGTTGATTACAGAACGGTCTAATTGGCAGATTATCTGTAATTGATTCACTGGATTGACTTCGTCACAAATTGACTTTGATGGTTTGACATTTTGGAATATATATCAAACTTCACTTTAGCCCTGTGACATAAGTAGACAGGATACCATCAGTAGTTATCGATGCCGGCAGAATGCTCCACAGACTGCTACTTTTTCTGGGTCTTTCAGGTAAGTTATAAAATCATCAATTTCAAGGCGTTTTACAAAGCAGACACGATATTTGTGCTCTAGACTGATAACCCATCAAAACACACCCGTGACGATGATCATGCAGGACAGTAAACCATACACACTCTAAAAAAATTCTTGTCGTCGTACTGACACAAAAAAATATTCGTCTCCACTTGAGATAAAAATCACGGCTTGAACGCTTGTTCGTAAAAGAAGTTACTTTTGGATCTCAAGTTGAGATCTTTGAAACTCGGTAAGAATAACATAAATACTGATATCTCAAATAGACATATGACTGTCTCCAGTCAGATTTTCTACATGACATATTGTGCTCTTATCTGGAGACAACAAAATTTGTCTGTGAGTACTCAATAATATTATTTAGAGAGATGTAATGTGTTGACCTGAGTGAACTGTCATCTATCTACATGTAGGCTAAAATATATTCACATGAGATGACGCTCCTTTCGAAAATGAGTCACTGCTGTATATCTGGAGACTAAAAGATGTGCAGCTGAGACGCAACTGCATCAATCCTATAGTTGAGTCTTTTGGTCCGGGTAACATCGCAATTTGCAAAGACCGCAACTCGTAATAACTTTAACCTTAGCCAATAGGCCGAGAAGCTATTTAGAATTCAGTTGGATGGGGTATACCAATGCACAGCACTAATTCTGAAATGAAAACATTCACATACTATACATGTATTTGTGTCTCAGATTTCAAACCATAGTTTATCAATATTCTTATATGTGTTTGCTTTCGAAAGTCAGCGTTCCTAATTTTTGAGAATTACAACATTGTTATCTCCAGGTGGCCCGCCCATCCTGGGAACCCAGGGCATTTCCACTCTGCATAGCGCGTTACAATGCCCTGGGGAAACCCACCCCGTTTTGATGGGGAAGAGGGCTGTTCCCTCATGTGTACTCGCCAACTGGTAATTCACGAATAAACCATGCAATGCAGTGGGGGATCGCCACTTGATGTAATGGGCACACATCGCGCCTAGTGCTGTAACGTATGCACATATATCTGGTGTTATGAGTTAGCGGGTACCAGTCTCATAGCAATGCATCCCATTCCATAATTTATGCATGCTGTCGGAATGATAGCTGCCCCAAACACATGAACTGGATCATACCTTCGTGTTTTGAACCCGTCGGTACTTACCCATTATCTAGATAATCCATGACAACCAGTTTTACGCGAAGTTAATTCAGGAATATTAAAAAATCCAGCGAGTTTGTCAGCGAATCGAGGAATGTTTGAAACCACCATATTTGGGAGTGACCATGGCGGGAGAGAAGCTTCGCTGTGATTGGTTGTATTCAGCGACAGATTTTCTGTCGCTAGTTCCAAGCGAAAAGGCGCCAATTTCAACAGGGCCTCGGACGTGCGAATAGGGGAGCGCGTTTTAGAGGACCTGTTGCAAGAGGATGTGGCCCGCCCTGATCCAGTTTATTTGCAATGACCCATATCTCGGTTCGATATTATTGATATCTCAAGCGCGAGCTTATGTTCCAAGCGCGAGATACGTTGTGTATCGGAAGGCTTAACACGCCATTTTTCTCAGGTAGAGTCACAGATATGTCAAGTTTAGTCCATAAGACAGATCCTTTCTCGATTCGAGATACTATTATCTCAAATACAAGATATTTGTGTTTCAAAGCGCTTTAAGACTCCACTTATCTCAAGTGGAGACGAATATTTTTCTGTGTGTAATCCTGTGGCCGATGGATACTTAGAAATATCATGAGACGATTCCCCTTCCTTTGTAGGTGCTGCTGTTGGCAATGCACAGTTCGATGAATACCAATCGCCGCATGAGCTATGTAAGTCTATATCTTACTAAGGGCCTGTCACACTGAAGTAGTTCTCAAAACGTCCTGCCCCGTCCGAAAAAAATCGTAAAACGGGCTAGAACGCGTAGGCCTAACGCTTGGCCAAATAATGCATCGATGTTCTGGAGCACCCTTCCCGTCCATGAAGTTCATAGAAAGACTGTAAAAAGTTGCCACTGCGTCCACTCCGTTCGCACACAGTTTGAGCCGTTCGGCAAAATATTCAAGAACGTACCGGTAGGCCTACTGAGAACAAGCTCAATGTTATTAGGTTGGGGCATAAGAACTCATGAACATTAATGTAGATGCAGATCTAGCACGGGTAAAGGAAACCTGCGGCATTCCCAGGGCCCCGTGGGTCGTCTTCTACTCTCTCTCGACCTTTGCTTCCAGATGAATTCCGAGGCCCCCCTTCCCGGAACAGTCACCACTTACTCCAGGACACCTTGTTTCCCGTCCACTATGACCTAACCATCAGACCAGATATCTATCAGGAGAGAGACGAAGACTTCAAATTCGACGGTAATGTTACCATCTTCTTCGACTGTCGCCGGTCTACCAACAGGATAAAACTCCATTCAACCGAACTTAAGATCGATCTGGCTTCGATCCGGCTTAGCGGTGATCACGATCGTTTGGTGGTGAGAGGGACGAAGGAGGACAAAGACAAAAGCTTCGTAACCTTCCGCCTGAACAAGCGACTGAGGAGAGGACGTCATTATGTCATAAGGCTCTCTTTCAGTGGGCGATTAATACGATATAACCGAAATGGGCTATACTTTTCAAGATATATGGTGAACAAAACCCAACAGTAAGTGAAGCTGAAAAGGTAAATGTCATCCTGGGTAAAATTACCCAGGATCTCAATCTTCACCAAAGCAATACCCTGGGTGTAGTTTCGGTAGCCGAACATCACCCAGCATCCGCAATCTGTGCCTAGGAACGAGTCCTATTTAGAAATCCCGTGGAATCCGCGGTATTTGTTGAGTGTAGCTGTTCATGACATTCTTCACGTGACCACGGCCGAAACAACCTCGAATCCAGGTGTCATACTACGATGTTGTGATGTTCGGCTACCGAAACTACACCCAGGGTATTAGTTCGGTCAATAAGCTCGAAATGTGACCCAATCAGGACATAGCGGATAAAAGCGCCATTTTTGGACCAAATGTTCCTTTAATATGGTACTTCAATGGGCATCCTAGCTACGATAGAGGGCAGCACACCGAAACTCGGTTCTATACAATGGACGGCTTTTGTGTGGGAAATTGATCAGGACCGAGTTGCCAGTTTCATTTCAATAGATTTAACCACTGGTGACACCTATTGAGCCAGTGAGCTAGGGTCCTCATTCTAGAAGGGGCGCCCAGAGTCAGATCACCATGGTAACGTCAAAATCGGTGTTGAAGTTTAGGACACTGACTTTATCATTGGACCCAAGAACTTGTACAGGAAAATGGGACCCGATGTACAGCTAACTTTTGAACGGTTGGATTTACACCCCATAAATGTATTATCAACAGATAGAAACATTGTGCCTCAGAAGCAGATAAGCATGATCTTAATTGTTTTCAGTAGTTATGTAATAAGAAATTACGTTTTTTATGCAAATTAACACAAAACGGGTCAAAATATATAAAAACGTCGTTTGCAATTACAATCAGTTAAAAATTACTAAAAGCATGCTTATATGATTATAAGGCACCATCTGTTGATAATACATTTATGGGGTGTAAATCCAACCGTTCAAAAGTTACCTGTATCGGGTCCCATTTCCCTGTAAGCCATGTCCTTGGGTCCAATGATAA
Organism: Notospermus geniculatus; assembly: GCA_002633025.1. Taxonomy (NCBI): domain Eukaryota; kingdom Metazoa; phylum Nemertea; class Pilidiophora; order Heteronemertea; family Lineidae; genus Notospermus; species Notospermus geniculatus. The sequence goes on from NMRB01000054.1 coordinate 245,586, forward strand.
AGTCAGTGTCCAAAACTTCAACACCGATTTTGACGCTACCATGGTGATCTCACTTGGGCGCCCCTTCTAGAATTGAAGTACCAAAGGAACATTTGGGGAAAAAATGGCGCTTTTGTCCAGTTTGTCCCGATTTTTTCTCGTTTATTGACTCTACCATATTGTTTTGGTAAAGATTGAGACCCCGGGTAATCTTTGTATATACCCAGGACGACATTTACCCGTTCAGCATTAAGTGAATGTTTTGTCTGGTTAAGTTGGACATACATGTACGGTAATTTAACTGACATTGTAACAAGCCTGGCGGCGTAAATGGTTCACGTGGAAGGAGTTTGAAATAAAGAATGTTCGCACAAAGACAGAAAACTGCCTTCGATACAAGAGCACGAAGTAAGTGCTCAACCTGATAGCCCTACACTATAAAACAGTCCAATGAACAGATGTTGTCATAGCTTGCGCAAAGTGCATTCAATTCAGGCCAACACACCGACTGAAAAAAGTAGGCTAAATCAACCCTCCCTCTCCATCATGATGAAACAAAACAAGCCCAACCCAGTACGATACTCGCGCAAAAAGGGTGAGTGATAATCCACGGCTCGTCGTAATGAAAACGTTCATGCACCATGGCTAAAGATAGAGACTGACCTCAAACCACTTCTAAATATAAATCCACGTGCTTCTCAACCTCGGTGCCACATCGAGATCGAACTAAGACAGGAGTTTCAATTTAATTGACTTAAAACTAACAAAGTTATTCCAATTATAATCAACTACAAAACGAAGATCTACCGGACTACAAAAGGAAGACCCCCCACAAAAACATGGAAGCCATCACAGTATCTCTTCCAAATTTTAATGACTTGCCACACTCATCAAAAGACCCCTTTTCCAGCAATTTCATCCTATTCAAACCATTCAGTACTTTTGTTCCAATATAGGCCTACTGGGCCTACTTAGCACAGGTCAATGTACATGAAATCATTTCTTTGTATTACAAAGTTTTCACTTTCTTAGCCAATTAGATTCATTGCTTTACATTTGATACTTCTTCACAAGACCCATTGTACACAGAAGTTTCAATTCATTTGACTGAAAACTAACCAAATTATTCCAATTACAATCAACTACAAAACGAAGACCCACCGAACTACAAAAGGAAGACCCTGACAAAAAATCATGGAAGCCATCGCAGTATCTCTCCCAAATTTTAGTGACTTGTTACACTCATCAAAAGACCCCTTTTCCAGCAATTTCATCCCATTCAAACCGTTCTGGACTTTCTTCCAGTGTATGGGCCTACATGTATAGGCCTACCACAGGTCAAAATGTACATGAAATCATTTCTTTGTATTACAAAGTTTTCACTTTCTTAGCCAATTACATTCATTGGTTTACATTTGATACTTCTGCACAATACCCATTGAAGACAGAAGTTTCAATTCAATTGACTAAAAACTAACCGAGTTATTCCATTTATAATCAACTACAAAACGAAGATCTACCGGACTACAAAAGGAAGACCCCGACAAAAAATCGTGGAAGCCATCGCAGTATCTCTCCCAAATTTTAATGACTTGTTACACTCATCAACAGACCCCTTTTCCAGCAATTTCATCCTATTCAAGCCGTTCAGAACTTTGTTTCAGTATACTGGGACACTTAGCACAGGTCAATGTACATGAAATCATTTCTTTGTATCATGATTTCATGTATTATGATTTCATGTACATTGACCTGTGCTAAGTAGGCCCAGTATATTGGAACAAAAGTACTGAATGGTTTGAATAGGATGAAATTGCTGGAAAAGGGGTCTTTTGATGAGTGTGGCAAGCCATTAAAAATTTGGGAGAGATACTCTGATGGCTTCCATGATTTTTTTGTGGGGGTCTTCCTTTTGTAGTCCGTTAGGTCTTCGTTTTGTAGTTGATTATAATTGGAATAACTTTGTTAGTTTTAAGTCAATTGAATTGAAACTTCTGTCTTCAATGGGTCTTGTGAAGAAGTATCAAATGTAAAGCAATGAATCTAATTGGCTAAGAAAGTGAAAACTTTGTAATACAAAGAAATGATTGCATGTACATTGACCTGTGCAAAGTAGGCCCAGTAGGCCTATATTGGAACAAAAGTACTGAATGGTTTGAATAGGATGAAATTGCTGGAAAAGGGGTCTTTTGATGAGTGTGGCAAGTCATTAAAATTGGGGAGAGATACTGCGATGGCTTCCATGATTTTTTGCCAGGGTCTTCCTTTTGTAGTTCGGTGGGTCTTCGTTTTGTAGATTTTCAGGGTCTTCCATCTTCGATATTCGGGGTCTTCCATCTTCGATCTTCGGATTGTAGACACCCGGTATTTGCTCGTCCGCCCGTGAGCCCGAGATTGAATGTGTGCTCATCAGCCTCCGTCCCACTTTCGGACTCCGTCGGTAATAGCTGGCCTATGTAAACCCCGCATGGATTTTAACCAATCGGATTCATTTCTTAATTATGAGATCGGTAGAAAACCACAAAATGCCCAAAAAACATATTAATCGCAAACTAATCGGTTTTATTATTAGCCCGGACACTACTAGGCATAAAAAGTAACATATACCAGCTGAATGTTTTGAAAGCCAATAATGATTTAGTGCCGAAAAGTGCGTTGAAAGCTCATTTTGGACCAAATATAATGGTCACTAAAAGGACTATAGGCCCACGTGAACCAATAAGTTTTTCGTCAAAGCGAATTCTTGATTCTGGTTCTTGCAGCTATATGGCTATTACTGACATGGAATCCAATGGCGCAAGACGAATGTTTCCATGTTTTGACGAACCAGCGTCGAAGGCGACGTTCAACGTGACCGTGTTGAGAAAGTCATCCCATGTGGCTCTGTCCAACATGCCTCTGATCAAATCAGAGTTATTGTAAGTACACGGCTCCTGAAGTCATCATGCGCTGTATACCAGCTCCAGCTGTTCCCTCCAGGTCAGTAGTGCTCACCGGGAGGGACCAGCCCCAGACGAAGTATTTTCGTAATGACATCCGGGTACCCGCGACCTGATCCTGGACATGCTAGATTGGTACCCGGACAACCCAACAGTTCAGTTTTTGGTCCTGGTTGCTTAATTTAGCACACACCATTTGTCTCAGGTTGTGTCACAGATATATCAAGTTTTGTCATTAGACAGATGCTTTCTCGATTAGAGATAATTACACTCTTAAAAAATTCTCGTCGTACTGACAAGCTGGAACTCGTTCTCAGAATATGCTTAAATTGACAGGGTCTATCTTGTCAATTGACAAGTTTTTAACTTGTCATCCTCGGAAAAGAGACATCTTATCATTGAAACAACTACATCTCGTCATTCAGGCTAAACAAAAATAAAAAAATATGCGCCAAGAGACCGGTATGCGGTAGTTACAAGTACTAATATCAGGTACATATGAAAGAAAAACTCTCCCAAATTTCAGGTCCTACGGCGGGATTCGAACCTACGACCTATGAAATGTATAAACTACTAGACATAACCCCTAAACCCTCGTGGCTATAATTGAGGCAACGATGGTGACAGCATGCTTAGAGTTCAAGAAATTGAGCGATAAATGTGAGGGAAGCGCATGCGCAATAATGTCCTGCCACCTGCAACTTATCGCCATAACTAGAGAGACCTTGTCAACTGGATAAACTGAACTCCTCACAGAGATGTGCGACTCGCCATGACAAGTAAATTGTGTCATGAATGACGTAATTCGTCAGGCTGACTAAAGCATCTCATCAATATTCGCAGACAAGTTGCGATGACAAGAATTTTTTAAGAGTGTATCTCAAATACAAGATATTTGTGTAAGCGCTTCAACACCCCACTTAGCTCTGTCACATTACATGACTTCCGCATTCCATTAGGTCGAAGATAGGTGTTGCCAGACTTTATCTCAAGTGGAGACGAATATTTTTCTGTGTGCTGTACCTTTCAGAGCGAATGGATGGTACGTCGACACCTTTGACAAGACACCAATTATGCCGACGTATCTGGTGGCTATAGCGGTCACTGATTATAAATTTAAACAAGGGTACACGAAGCACGGGGTTAAGGTAGGTGAGACGAGGCAATGAGGTACCGGACACCGAAATTAAGATATGAAGGAAAACAAAAAGCTGCATACAAATGAAGACTGAATACATGTAAATGTTTCTTTCATAACATCTTTTTAGATTCGAGCTTGGTGGCGAGAGGATGAGCTTTACAAAGTCGACCACGCCCTGGCCAAAGTGATCCAATCGACCGAATGGTTTACTGAATACACCGGAATAAATTATACTCTTCCCAAGATGGGTAAGTGAATCATAATACATGTACCATGCCATAACATTACCGATGTGAGGAGTGTTACACTTACAGGTGATGAAGTTATCGACGATGTGGCAGCATCTTCGATAATCGAAGGCCGATCTTGTAGAATATGTACGAAATAAACAATAGTGAGGTTTCGGAAATCTGACGAAACAAGAAGTACGAAATACGAAATTGGACTTCGTTTCCATGACGTATAATGTATTCCAGGAGATCGATGGTTGGTACCACAAATATCGCCTGCTGCAAGAGCGTTTTTAGCGTATGACGCAAGACCGAGCGGAGTTACGGTGTATATTAAACTTTGAAATTTATCTTTCGTTTGCACTTCGTAGCTAGGAAATGGAAATTTAAAGATTCAAGATGCATCATAACAGTCTCGGTCTTACATGATATGCTAAAAGACGCACTGGCAGCAGGGACATTTGTGGTAGCAACCATCACCAGAAATACATTAGGTCCTGGAAATGAAGTTGATTTTCGTATTTCGTACTTCGTCTTTCGTCAGATTTGCGAAACCTCGCTAATAATAAAGTTTGACGAAACAAGACGTTGAGCACAAATTAAGCGCTTCTTTATTCTCGACCACAGACAACATTGCCTTGCCAGACTATCCAAGAAGCGACGGTATGGAAAACTGGGGCCTGGTCACCTATTCCTCGCTGGGAATGCTGTATGACCCTGCTGCCTGGGGCGCATCATTTTATAAGGGTTTTGTTACATGGTGTACAGTCCACGAGGTGGCTCACCAGGTGAGGCGTCCTTTGGGATACTTTTGCCGTACACTAAGAGTAGTTTTAAGTTGTTCAGAAAGAACTTGAACTTTTTTTAGAACATTTCACTTACTCAGACATCTGCTTTCCTCTTCCAACGTCCACGGGATGTTACGAAATCACTATCCCACGTCAGTATTTTAATTGCTTTCTTTTGAAAAGAAAAAGGGTATCGCTTGAACTCTGTCATTCTGTATTTTCACATACATGTATGAGAGTTCAGCCAGCAATATTCAGGCTCAGCCCATTCGTAATAGGAGCTCTCCGTCAGTTGACCAATAGGTGTCTCTACGGCCCAATTCATGAATGCCATTCATGGTTGATTGAGCACCAATCAAGACAATTTTTGGTTCACGTGGGCCTATAGTCCCTTTAAGTGACCATTATATTTGGTCCAAAATGAGCTTTCGACACAGTTTTCGGCACTAAATCATTATCGGCTTTCAAAATACTCAGGTGGTATATGTTACTTTTTATGCCTAGTAGTGTCCGGGCTAATAATAAGACCGATTATTTTGTGATTGATATGTTTTTTCGGGCATTTTGTGGTTTTTCACTGACTTCATAATTAAGAAATGATTCTGATTGGTTTAAAATCCATGGGGCTTACATAGGCTCCCCTATTTACCGACGGAGTCCGAAAGTAGGACAGAGGCTGATGTGATGAGCACGTGTTCGCCGAGGTTGAGAACCACGTGGATTTGTATTTAGAAGTGGATTTATATTTAGAAGTGGTTTGAGGTCAGTCTCTCTCTTTTAATAGCCATAGTGCAAGATGGGGTGTTCACCAGCGTTCATTTGTTTATTATTACGACGACCCGTGGATTATCACTCACCCTTTTGTGCTAGTACTGGCTTGTTTTGTGTCATCATGATGGAGAGGGAGGGTTGATTTGTTTACTTTTTTCAGTCGGTGTGTTGACCTGAATCGAATGCACAGTTGCGTAGGCTATCACAACTTCTGTTCTTTGGACTGTTTAGTGTGTCAGGTTTAGAGTTTTGTGTGTTTGTGCGAACATTCTTTATTTCAAACTCATTCCACGTGAACCATTTACGCCGCCAGGCTTGTCTTTTGTATTGGTCCGCTTGAACTTTGTTGCCATCCTTTGGCAGGAAGTGCAGCTGACTGCTCCTATTGGCATGGAGAGGCGCATTAGGCGAAGTACGTATGATTATGCAGCCTTGATCACCAGGCTGCCTGTTTGTTATCCCCTTCTCCTACATGTAAGTTACAGGTCCAATTGATTTGTCTTGGTCATCGGTTTGTTTCAGTGGTTTGGCAACCTTGTGACCGCGAAATGGTGGACTGAAATGTGGATCAACGAAGCCTTGGCCAGCTACCTGTCTATAAAATGTCAAGGTGATTTCCAAATGCCAAAGGGATATATGGTAAGTTACGGTAGTTCGACCATTGTTTGGAAGCAGAGCGGCGGAAAATAACAAAAGATTTGGCGCATCACGCAGCGTGAAACGCGTCTGTGGAAACGAGCCTAAAGCTTAGCGCACATGTCCGACAAAACTCAATGCGTTAGGGGTGTCTGTTAAAATCGACTGTCCTGGCTGAATGACGAGTCGACAGCGTTGGGTCAGTCGACTTTAAAAACATCCCTAACGGATCGGGTTTTGTCGGACATGTGCGCTAAGCTTTAAGCCCCGTTTATACAGAGCACGGTTTGCGGTCCGGCGTCCGGTGTGCGTTTTCCGTCCAGAATGCATCAAGGTATTTTCTTACAACCGTTTATACAGAGCGCGGCCGCCGCACTCGCCGTTGCGGTGACCGGACGCCGCGCCGCATTGAATGCCTCCAGAGCAATTTCTGTACGGCCGCCGCAACGCCGGACGGGCCTGAACCAATCAGCGGACTGTTTTAATATCACGTGAGGAAGGAGATCATCACGATTCGCTGCCGTCGAGAAAACCGTGCCCGTTCACCGGATCCTGTTGGAACGACAAGCCGCATTCCCGTTCCGGNCTGTATTTTAAACCAATCGATGGGTAAAACGATTGACCTAATGATGTTGGGTCAGGTTAACCCCCTGTTGGGCAAGTGCAATAGTGACACTTCAGTTGGTTTATATTGGGTTATTTTTTTTACCCAATTGATGTGTCAAGGTAACCCATCAGTATAGGTTGAAATCAACCCAATGTTGGACTTGAATTTGACCCAATATAGTGGGTCATAGGCCTGCCCAATATAATTGGGCTGTTTTGACCCATTGTTGGCCAAGTGCAATAGTGACACTTCATTGGGTTATGATTTGGGTTATATTTGACCCAATGAATTTTAGTGTGCTCTTGTGACCTGCCTTTTACCATCAGGGAGAACTGTAATAGGCCCTTATTCGGTGATGTCCTTTCCTCCTTTATACAGGGTGCTATGATCCTCCGGATGTTGGATAGTGTGATAGGGCCGAAGAAATTCCGACGTGGCATCCAAATCTTTCTCCAGACCCACCAGTTCGGCAACGCTGACGAATATGACCTCTACGACGCCTTTAATGAGGTAAGAGTAAAGATTGAACCTTCAGGAAAACAGCCATGGCAGCTGCTACTTCCAATTTTTTCACCTGAACTAAAAAGAATAATGGCTTGCCGTGAATGGCGAAGAATCGCTGATGACGGCTTCTCATTTGCAGACACTTCACAACACCGATAAGGATTACCTACGCGGTTTAGACATCGGTGAATTCATGCCGACCTGGATCAAACAGGCAGGTTACCCTATTCTGGACATCCGTCGAGACGGGACCAGGATATTGGTAAACCAGAGTCGTTTCCTTGCCGATCCAACCGTCAAGATTCCTGACGAATTCAAGTCACCATTTGGGTAGGCAAACAACAAGTTACAGTATGACTAGTATCTCCCAAAGTAATGAGTGGAGCTGGAGGTGGCATTTAAAGCTTTAGCGAATCCTTTACTGAAAACCGTGGAGGCAAATGGAGACTACGTTTCTCTTCTTTGCTTGTGGTGTCTTTGTCAAACATATTCTCCGTTCAGCTCCTACCAGGAAAGGTAAGGAGTGAAATCTTGGACGTTAGGACTGTGGGTCGACGGGAGACTTCTGTTGTCTAGGTTGGCTTACATTAGATAATCTCTGTTGATGATGGGTCGTATGTTTCCCATTTCCAGATACGTCTGGATAATCCCACTCTTCTTATCAACGAATGCGACAGGAAAGGCTGTGGAGACGGCACCGGTTTGGATGCATGATGTTGAGCGTAAATATATTTTCCTCTCCATGACAATTTTAGGCCTGATATCATCAACCTTCAGAACTCTGAAGCAAAGCAGTGACTTGTGTGTACCGTCTAGACAGCTAGACTGACCCAACGTTTGAAGTCTGCCGCTCCTTTAAGTAACTTTTCCGGAGACGGTGAATCGCCATCTGAGTTCAGGATCCAGAACTGCTTGTCGCTCTGACCCAGCGTCAATCTTCATAATCGTCCGAGATATCTTGCTTTTCCTCAACCATCAGACGGCCATTCGTTTGAAGTTTTTTTTTAAATCTTTCTTAAAGTTGATATCAGCAAGGACGTAAACTTCGCCAAGGCCGATGAAACAACCTGGATCCTAGGAAACCACGGCCTGAAGGGATATTACATTGTGAATTATGATGAGAGAAACTGGCAGCTTCTGTCCGATCAGCTCTTTACAGATCACACGGTAGGTGGAGCGTGCCAGCAATGACTTGTGTATTCGCCCCATACCATACACTTCATGAATTTAGAACTACATGTACATTTTTAGCTCACTGGGGTGAGCTACGATGGTGCAGCGTCCGTCGTCCGTCGTCGGCCGTCGTCCGTCGTTGTCCGTTAGCAGGGCACGTTTCGTAACCGCTGGAGCTATTGATCTGAAACTTGGTACATATATACCCCTAGGTCAGATGACCCACGACACCAAGTTTCGGTCCGATTTGACTCTCAGTTTGGCCACCAGGTGGCGGAAACCAAAAACACAAAAAGTGCAATAACTCCTGAACTAATGACTAGATTATCTCCAAATTTTTATCGTAGGTGTAGCTAATAAGGATACATACGGGTTTTTGATTTGACCTACTTTTCAAGGTCACAGAGGTCAAAGTTCGACAAAAGTGACGTACCTGCCACAGTTTGTCATTATTTCACCGAGCGACTTCATATCTTGCATAAACATGCATTGGAGGGGTACCTTAAACAATACCAAGTTTCGGCCCGATCGGACATCCAATATGGCCGCCAGGTGGCGTAACCCGAAAATAATCAAAGTGCTGTAACTCAGGAATGACTTGACCCAAAGCACCCCAATGTGCTATGTGGCCCCCTGCAGATGACCTTTATGTCCAGGTGAAGTTTCGGCCTGATCGGACATCCAATATGGCCGCCAGGTGGCATAACCCAAAAATCATCAAAGTCCTACCTGGGAATGACTTGACCCAGATTCCTCATAACTGATATGTACCTCCCTCTGACATTAGACTATTATGTCCAACCCAGTGAGCACATGGTCCATGGACCATTTCATTTTACATGTGTCCAAAATAAGCACTATGAAATCGATAACTTCGAGGATGGTGCATCGCCACAATAGAGAGGATGCGTAGCTTTCCGACTCCGACTCCGACTTCAACTACGAGAATGAATTGCAGGACACTGTAGACATCCTTGATAAAAACGATTTGATAGACGTTTGCAAATCGTAAAATGCCATAACTTTGTGGCAGAATAATTTTGACTCGTAATCGGAAGTGCGCATAAATCGCAAATATCGTAGTCGTCATAGTCGTGTCTCAAAGTCGTAACGACTAGGATTACGACTTCAATATTCATTATCTATCGGCACTTCCGATTTATTAGGCCAATTTTTTCTGCCTTCAATTTATGGTGTTTGACGAATTGAAAACTTCTATCACATCGTTTTTATCAAGGATGTCCACAGCGGACTGCAGTTCATTCTCGTAGTTGAAGTCGGAGTCGGAAAGTTGCGCATCCTCTCTCAGGACTGGGATGTCGGTTTCATTTCAATAATGACCCCTATTGAAAAAGTCGACTATCGTCCCCATTCCCCTTACAGCACGCTGGTGATTCTTCATCCACACGTACACGTACATGTACGATATTCTTACTTCTTCCAGGTGATACCCACAGTCAATCGTGCTCAGTTGCTTGATGACACGTACAGACTTGCCACGTAAGAATGGGTCATGAATAAAGACTAGTAAATGCTTTTACTTGAATTTTGCATTACAAATGCATTAGGCAATGCTGTACAAATCTGACGGAAAAGCATTTGCTAGTCTTTATTCATATGACCCATAGTATTGTTCATGTTCTTCAGTCGCTCCCGAACTAAACTTGAATGGGCATCCTAGCTACGATAGAGGGCAGCACACCGAAACTCGGTCCTATACAATGGACGGCTTTATTTGTGTGGGAAATTGATCAGGACCGAGTTGCCAGTTTCATTTCAATAGATTTAACCACTGGTGACACCTATTGAGCCAGTGAGCTAGGGTCCTCATTGGCTCGGGCTTGTCACGAGATTCCTCCTCAGTTTTGTCGGCTTCTACAGGGTGGGTCAGAGAAAGTGTCCTCGAACAATAGCATTTCTATTGTTTCCCTATTGTTCGAGGGACACTTTCTCTGGGCCACCCTGTAGACAAGAGTACAGCAGGGTAATGAATGATTATGATTTCTTCTTTAGAGCTGGCCGGTTACATATGAGGCACGCCCTGCATTTCATGCGATATCTTAGGAAAGAGAAAGAATTACTTCCATGGAAAGTATTCTTTGCAAACTTTCCAATGTTTGGAAGAAAACTGTACAGGACCACCCATTACGGTCTGTTGAGGGTAGGTGATACGGTGTGCTGAGGGAAGATGATTACGGTCTTTTGAGGGTAGACTGGTACCCGGTCTATAAATATAAAATATATAGACCGGTACTGCCTGCGAGTTTCATGGCGTTGATTGGTCCAATTTGAAAACCAACCGACGACTTGCCACAATCGGTTGGAAAATCAACCATGTGTCATTCGCTATGGCACTTTTTAAGGCTTTTGCATGCATTGGTTTCAAGGACTCATACTCAGTCTTTCGTCTGGCATTGATTATCGCTAAGGCACGGTTTGTATTATTTTTATATTTTTATTTTTTTTTCGTACTTTTCTCCGTGGAATAAACTTTTCTCCGCGGAAATAATGTTTTCTCCGCGGAAATAAAGTTTATTCCGCGGAAATAACTTTATTCCGCGGAGAAAGGTTTTCTCCGCGGAATTAAACTTTTCTCCGCGGAATTAGACTTTTCGTATTTTTCAGTCATTTGTGTTGGAATTGGTCGGGGACAAGTTTGATGACATAAAATGGGACAAGTTGCATGATTTGAGGTGAGAATACAACCAAGCGACGGTCTTGATGGTACAGACACAATAGGGCCGTTAAACGATAAGCCAAAAAAAACACATTCAGATTGGATCCGATTGGATCCATCTTCACTGAGTAGGTATAGTCCAGTCAAAATAGGCCAGAAATGGGCCAAATCTCACACTAGAGAAATGAAACCACTTGTTTTTTGTTCCTCCAGACTCCCCTCATCACTGACTGAAAATTCCACACAATCAGATGTGTGGAACATGGTGAAATTTCAGGATGATTGCATCCTTTTCAGCTTTCTAAAGGAAGTACCGTTCATAAGTTAGTTGTACATCGGTTACAAGGCTCTGTTCTTGGGTCCAATGATGAAGTCAGTTCGAAAAATTCAAACCCCCAGAAAATTATGTTCCACACCTAGAACTGCTTGGAATTTTTAATACCGGTATATTAGTTTATGTACTTAAAGCGAATGGCTCGCGGGGTTTGTTGTGGCGCCATGACAGTTGGTTATCGATATCAAGCACCATTTTGAGAAAATGGCAAAAGAGGGATTTTAGTTTAATGGGAAATGCATTAGACAGCCAAACTTCGGAGGCGTATTCTGCAAAATCTGCCGCTTCAAAATCAATGGGAATAGTACAAAATGTACATCTTGACCTACTGAATTTGAAAACGTCATTAACCCATTTTAACAAATTTTTAATGGAACCTCGTCCCCAGTGTTTACATTCGCATATTTGCACAGGTGTTGCATATGGCTGGAGCACGGCTTTGCCTGGAGGCTAGATTCACTCTCTATGGAAGGTACCACCAAAAATGTAAACAAACCCCGCGAGCCATTCGCTTTAAAGAAGACAAATAAAAGTGGTTTCATTTTTCTTGCAATTAATGTGACTTTTAGCCCTATTTTGACTGGACTACTTCCCCGGGCTTGAAAAAAAACCGCCACGCGCTTACACCTATTTTCAGCAGTATTTAAACTAATGACGGTGAGCTCGCCGGGTCTAATAGACACGGGTCTATTAGGCACGGCAAAAATAGGTGTACGCGCAAGAAACCCGGGGTTTTGGATAGGTGGAAGTACTGCTTACGTTGTGTCCAGCCTCGTCCAATCGGCCTAAAACCAAAGATTTAGTGGTATTTTTCGTATTTTGGGGCTAAAATGAGCATTTTCTATGTACCTCTCCGTCCCGCAATAACTGATGCCTTTGGGGCCTGATTTATTTAGCCATCGAATCGTGTATGGGAAGATGAGATGTCTAGGATGATCCCGATGATTTTTCGCAAGAAGAACGTAGGCAGCGATTCGGATTATGTTGATCGGTGAATTAAGGGCATTTTCTGCCTTGATCTTGATTCAGCCGTTGGTCTATGTTCTTGTTTCTTGACCCAGGTAAACAACAATGAATAATGTCCTTTCGCGCTCACATGGCTCATGGGCATGATACAACAGAGAATGTCTTCTGATAGCGGCATTCGGAGTGAACCAGTACATATAACATTTAAAGGGGCAGTCTGTTCATGTTTTACTTTCCACAGGATGGTCTTATGATTTAGAGCGGAATCCTAGGTATGGGGATTGGTGGGATCCCTGGGATGGAAAAAGCCATGGCGAGATGCGACCCCCTAAAATCACCTAGTGCCCAAAGCGTCGCTAGACTTGTGAGATACATATTTCAATTTCAGTGACTTTGATATTACGATCATATATAAGGCCTGCCATTATGACTACCTACCATGTTTGAAGAAGATGATGGACTTGTACATTAATGCGGATACTGTGCGGCTGCCGTGAGTAGTGTAGCTCAGACACGGTCTCATCCTGAAGAAATCAGGTCCTCTCTCAGCAGAGCGCCCTACATCCTCTTGCAACAGGTCCTCTAAAACGCGCTCCCCTACTCGCACGTCCGAGGCCCTGTTGAAATTGGCGCCATTTCGCTGTGGAACTAGCGACAGAAAATCTGTCGCTGAATACAACCAATCACAGCGAAGCTCCCAAATATGGTGGTTTCAAACATTCCTCGATTCGCTGACAAACTCGCTGGATTTTTTAATAATACAGAGGATGCGCAACGTTCCGACTCCGACTCCGACTTCAACTACGAGAATGAATTGCAGTCCGCTATGGACATCCTTGATAAAAACGATGTGATAGAAGTTTTCAATTCGTCAAACACCATAAATTGAAGGCAGAAAAAATTGGCCTTATCAATCGGAAGTGCGGATAAATAATGAATATTGAAGTCGTAGTCCTAGTCGTTACGACTTTGAGACACGACCTTGACGACTACGATATTTGCGATTTATGCGCACTTCCGGTTGTGAGTCAAAATTATTCTGCCACAAAGTTATGGCATTTTACGATTTGCAAACGTCTATCATATTGTTTTTATCAAGGATGTCCATAGCGGACTGCAATTCATTCTCGTAGTTGAAGTCGGAGTCGGAAAGTTGCGCATCCTCTCTATGAATTAACTTCGCGTCAAAATGATTCTCTCGGATTATCTGGATAACAAGTAAGTATCGACGGGTTCAAAACACGAAGGTATGATCCAGTTCATGTGTTTGGGGCAGCTATCATTCCGACAGCATGCATAAATTATGGAATGAGATGCATTGCTATGAAACTGGTACCCGGTAACTCATAACACCAGATATATGTGCATACGTTACAGCACTAGGCGCGATGTCTGCCCATTACATCAAGTGGCGATCCCCCACTGCATTGCATGGTTTATTCGTGAATTACCAGTTGGCGAGTACACATGAGGGAACAGCCCTCTTCCCCACCGAAACGGGGTGGGTTTCCCCAGGGCATTGTAACGCGCTATGCAGAGTGGAAATGCCCTGGGTTCCCAGGATGAGCGCCCTAAGGCTTCCGTTACATGGAAGTATACGGTACACAGGCAAAATGACGTACATACGGCGGACGTACAGCTACTTTTATATCCGCCGTACAGTACAATGGATCATCCTCTGGACGTCCGGTGTACGTATGGCTTACGTACGGAAAATATGTCCGCCGAGTATATGCTGTACGTGGCATACGTACGGCATACGCCATATTATATCCTGCGTACATACGACGACGTACATACAAATTGAATCTAGCTACTTTTATATACGGTATATATACGCAACCAGGACTGGCGGACGTATGCCGTATATACGCCACACGTCCGCCAGATGTACGTCCATTTTCCCTAGTGTGTATACGAAAACGCCGGTTAACAAAGGCCTCACAAAGGATTCGCGACCGTGAAGCCATTGTTAAGCAAGGTTCATTGGCACACGGAATTGGTCCGGTTCATGTCCGTAAAAAATCTATCAAATGGACATCAACGTTGTCGTATCCGGAAAACTAGGGGCAAACGGACTGGAAACGGATCAGATCCGTGTGCCAATGAACCTTGCTTAAACCGGCGTTTTCGTATACCGTATACCTATATGTAAAGGAAGCCTAAAGCAAGGTTCATTGGCACACGGAATTTGTCCGGTTCATGTCCGCCAAAAATCAATCAAATGGACTTCAGCGTTGTCGTATCCGGAAAACTAGGGGCAAACGGACTGGAAACGGATCGGATCCGTGTGCCAATGAATCTTGCTTAACTCGCACGTGCGAGTTAAGCTGCGTTTACCAGACATCCGGAATGCGGTAAAGGGATGCGGAATCCCCGGCGGAAGCGATATGTTGTGTGCGAAATGCATTGCGTTTTCCGCTTCCGCGTTCCGCAATCCGCTTTCCGCGTGTCAGCTAAACGTAGCTTTAGGGAGCTATGCTATAGGACCTGATTTCTTCAGGGTGGCACGTCTTTGTTTCTACGGAAGACCAACGTCACCAAGACCTGAACCACAGCTCTGGGGCAATTATAACGAATCGAATCGTTTTGTTGACAATGTTGGCACCACTTTGTCAGATCGCCTGCCGGTTCTTGGTGCCTGAAAGCGATGAACTAGCAGTACATAGGGCAGAATGTTTTATGTTTCAGTATACCAAAGCGCCTTCGCAACGCGGTGAACTGTTCAGTGATCAAGGTTAGCACAGTTGACGTGTGGGATGACCTCTATACCACGTACCTTGATAGGCTGAAGGAGGTGAATGGAACATTTGACAGACTGACTCATCAGCTCCGATTTTCCTTGGCCTGCTCGACCGAGGAGTGGGTACTCCGAAGGTAATCTTTTACCTGATTCATCGGGGAATCAGCGACACAGTCCTGTTTTCAAAACAGTAGGTTAGTGACATTAGTGCTATCTTGGTGTTATCTCCATCAGTTAATACCACGTATCGTCAGTAGTCTAACATCACGAATATGTACCGAAATCCTTGCGTACTGATATGCCAATGAAAAATTGGTCTTTTTTAGCTCACCTGGGGTGAGCTTTTGTCGTGGTGTAGCGTCCGTCGTCCGTTAGCAGGGCACGTTTCGTAACCGCTGGGGCTATTGATCTGAAACTTGCATTGGTACATACGTATATACCCCTAGGTCAGATGACCTACCGGGTATGGCACCAAATTCGATTCTTGGCTTGGCCACCAGGTGGTCAAAACCCGAAAAACACAAAAAGTGCAATAACTCCTGAACTAATGACTGGACCATCTCCAAATTTTTATCATAGGTGCATCTTAATAAGGATACAAGTACATAACATATAAAACGGGTTTTTGATTTGACCTGCTTTTCAAGGTCACAGAGGTCAAACACCAGGATTTTGCCTTTTGGAGACACATTTTTTAACCACTGGGGCTATTGACCTGAAACTCGGTACCCCTTGGTACATACCCCTATTTCAGATGGCCTTTATGACACCACGTTTCGGTATGATTTGATTCTTGGATTGGCCACTAGGTGGCAAAAACAGAAAAGACAAAAAGTGCAATAACTCCTGAACTAATCACTGGATCATCTCCAAATTTTTATAGGTGTAAAAAACGAGGATACATGACATATATAACTGGTTTGTGATTTGACCTACTTATCAAGGTCATAGTAAGAGGTCAAAGTTGAAGATTTTGCCATTTGGTGGCACGTTTCGTAACTGCTGATCCTGTTGATCTGAAACTTGGTATATTTGAGCCCCTATGTCAGATGACCTATGACACCAATTTTCAAGACCAAAATGATTCTTTGCTTGGCCACCACAGGTGGCCAAAACAAAAGCTCGAAGTCCAATAATTCCTGAACTGCCTAGGTCGTCTCTGAGTCCAAATGTTATCATCGATGCATCTAATGAGGATACGTCACATATGCAACGGGTCGGATTTGACCTACTTTTCAAGACCACGGAGGTCAAAGTTTTAAAAACATTTTGCCAATTTTTGGTAGGCACGTTTCGTGGTTATATGACCTAGTATCTTCCAACTTTGTGTGATCAAGTATCTAGGTACCCTCTATCTGTACAGCGTGACTTTGGCATGTCATAAATTACTCAAGCGAGAATGTTTTTTACCATAATCATCATTACCCAACTCAGGGCTTGTCCTGGAACATTTCCATTTAACATTTTGTCATTTCTTCTGGTACACCCTTAGTCAAAAATAAATGCCCAGCTAACTTTCCGGCATATCTCCATGAATATTTTTCATAGCCACTTTTTCTTTTCATACGCATAATCTAGGGCCACTGGGACACCTTTTAAGACCATAAAACTTGAAATCATTACACAACTGTGTTTTTGGCAAAAGTTTGAAATTTGGCCAAAAGATCATGGTTTTTTAATAATCACTTGTTCGGATTGAAACTGGCACTGTTTTGAAGCCAATCTGTTTCTTGACACATGAAAATTTTCGGAATGCTAAAATTCCCATTTAAAGCAAAGTTACAGATGATTTTGTAAAATGGTTTTCCCAGTTCTTGCCATTCGTTCCAGGCACTCAAGGCACAGGGTTTTAGCATTACCCAGTCGTGAATATCCTCTCAACCACAAAAGGAGCTACTGACATGGAGTAATAGCCCCCTTGTGAAATTATGGATCGTGTCTCTCACAATAGGCCAACTTGGTGACTGACACACCGGTGTAAGTTGCACTGGGTAATCGTGGTCAACTCCCATTGATGCAGGCCTTGTGACAGTCATAAACACCTGCGTAACCTGTTATTGGGATCAACATAAATGTTTGAATAGGCCCGGTTTGAATAGGCCTTCAATAGACTTACTGAATTAGGGCACGTGATCGGGGTATTGATAAAATGTGGCTTGGAGTCAACTGGAATTGCGACCTGAATTAGGGCACGTGATCGGGGTATTGATAAAATGTGGCTTGGAGTCAACTGGAATTGCGGGGATTTTATTCCACAGAAAAATCATCATAAATCGTCACAAAGTTGCTCAAATTTGAATTTAAAAAAATTGTATAGTCCAGAAACAGACTGGCTTCAAACCAGTGCCAGTTTCAACCCGAACAAGTGGGTATTAAAAAAACATGATATTTTGGCCAAATTTCAAACTTTTGCCAAAAACACAGTTGTGTAATGATTTCAAGTTTTATGGTGTTAAAAGGTGTCCTAGTGGCCCTAGATTATGCGTATGAAAAGAAAACGTGGCTATGAAAAACATTCATTGAGATATGCCGGAAAATTAGCTGGGCATTTATTATTGACTAAGGGTGTACATTACAGGTTTACATAGACCAATAAGTGGAAAACTATCACGGAGAAACGACTTACTAACCGGTGTCCAAGGTCGACCTGGTACATAAGTAAGTAATGTATTACGGCGTTGACAATGTTCCCAAGCACTGATATCACAATCATAGGGATCACACGATTCTGAAACCACAAAGAGACAAATCACTGGAACTCCGTCTGGGCAAGAACGGTGCAAAGTATACATGTACATGTATGTTCGAATGCATAGGAAAGGAGTTACATGTAGCAATGTCAATTCAATCAGACCGCAAATAAGCGAGTTATATCAGCAATGAAATGGTCATGGACAGATGATAGTTTGTGAAGTACTTCTGAAATTAAATCTCCAAAATAATATTGGGCCCATATTCATAAAACCTTGCTAGCTTAGTTGGCTGCTAGTTGTGTACATTGGCCTGTACAAACTAGGCACTTTAGCAGGCAACTAAGCCTAGCAAGGTTTTATGAATATGGGCCCAGAAAGATTTAGACAGAAGTGACAAATATATAGATTATCTGCGTGCTCCTCCGAAATGAAATAAAAGGACGAAATATGTACCAAGCATTCTAAGATGCCTCTAAAATTGTAAACTACTCAGATGCAATGCTCAGAACAATGCTGGCATCATATAAGCGCCGCAAGGGAACAGTAAATCTCAAAGAAAGTCAAGTAAGCCAGAAGACCTCCAAAAAGTGGTCCGCAAACACCGACAGTTGTCGAGGCCAGGAGAAGAGAGAAACCCTTGGCGTTAGCGTTCTTGTGTTTCTTTTCGAGGATTCTCCCCAGGAGGTTTGGGAACATCCCCATGGTCATGGTGAAGCCGATACCCTGGATTCCCACCAAGGGTGGTATGGTAAACCAAATGCTAGGGCAGAGAGGGAGATGCGTGAGGCTGGTGCCGACGATGGTGACGCTCGCGATAATACAACGCCACGATTCTGGGAAGGAAAAGATCCCTGCTAGAAGTCGCGTGAGGATAATTTGTGACAGAGCTCCGACGCCCAATACCGCTCCGAGCTCCCACAGATCTGCCCTCAGCATAGAAATAGAAGCCCAGTTTGTGAATGTAGTGTTGACGGCAAACGTCACTGACCAGTTTGCTAGAATCAGTGTACCGGAGGAATTCAGTGATGTACATGTAGATATCAGTTATCCTCCCCTCCTCGACGATATCCCAGCTACTACCAACACAGACAACCGCTCAAGTTTAGACTGTGACCCGATAAGACGACTCAGTCAAACGGAATCTCGTTCCTGTTGCTCTCGCTGAAGGACAATGTTGTCGGGACAACAAAACACACTCTCCCCTCATAGTGTGCGTCGACAGAAAGTGTCCTCCTGGAGGTTTCCAACATTCAGCATCATCTCGTGGCATATACTGACTTGGACACGGGGACGAATACGTGGCGGCATTCTGTACTTGTTACATCCTTCGACAGAACAGATCATGATGGCTGATGCAATGACTACTTACTTGTAAATCAGTTGCCGATGTAACCTACTCACCTGGTTAAGTATGTACCTCGACAGGACTTGGTATATGTAGAAGGCCTGTAATTCGTAAAGGACAGTCACGCACTCTTGTGAACTGATTTGCAACGGTGTAAAAAGATTAACTTAGTGGTGGTAATGAAGTTTTGCAAAAATGTGTTTGCAATCCTTTCCAAAAGGCAGGGAGATGATTGTCTAAGCTCACTATGGAGAACGGTATCATCACTAAAACGTGGTAACTACGTGGTTCATGTGATTGTGGATTGAATAAGACGACTCTTTAAAAAGATATCGTATGTTTCATGTGATTTCAAATGCAGATTTCTGGAACTTACCACAGCACCGGGCGTCGAGAAAAGAAGGTATTCACCAGCGACCCTGCAAATGACAAGCATTTCTCATGCAAAAGTCAGCATTTCTCATGCAAATGACAAGCACGATGCTTTAAAATAGGGCTGACTCGCTGATTGACAAGTCAAAATACCTTGTAAAACAACATAAGGAATTTAGATGAAAGAACGTGGAATTCCTTTCTTGACTACCCATCCTCCCACAGCAGGGCTTTGGTCTCGTTCCTCTTCACACACTCGCACACAAAGTTTGTGTGAGTGGATGAAGAGGAGCGAGGTAAAAACCCCTGCTGTGGGAGGATGTGACTACCATGCAAATGAAGCGAATTCATGGAGAATTACCACCACAGCTATTAGAGAATGAGCGTGTTTCTGGTGCCATCCGTCAGAACATTTCAACTTGACACATAAAATGTTGCCATTTTCCGTATCAAACTATCATAATTTATACTGTGCAGGGAGACATTTATACTATGCAAAATGTCACAACACGAAAAACAGGACAACGAAAGGAAGCAGTTAAGCAACTATATGTACACTCTTGTAGGAAAGTAAAAGGACAGCAAGTTTTCCTAAATATCTCAAAAACCATTGGAGCTACAGCAATGGCATTTGCACCCAATCTGTAGCAACATGTTGGGCATAGAACCATGGTGTTTTGACAAAAATCAATTTTAATTAATTAAGAGAAAAATGACATTTTGTAAAATGACTTTTTTCGCAATTTTTGAAAAATCGTCCGATTTCAAATTTTCTTTCTTCATTACATTCCACTTGCCTGACTGACCAACATCTGCAACTTTTCGCTTTTAAAATATCAAGTGAAAGTGCCTCTTTTTGCATTTTTCAGCAAAATAAATCCCACTCATACAGTCAAACAGACAACACCTCTAGGACAGCCCCTCTTAGCCGGGAATCTTGTTGTCATAACAGACAGTGATCAACAAAACCTGTGGTCTCCCAAGACTCTGGTTATATTGACAGTATGACGTAACTTCCTTTTACAAATAAAAGCCAATTCATGGTATTGATGAGGTTTTGCACTGAACAGACATGGGTTGAAGTCAGTGTCACTTCTCATTTGGTGCATAACATGAGAACTGAACTGGAACTGCCCCAGGCCTGCTGTTCAGAGTATAAAATCCGTAAAGAGGGGCTGTCCCAGAGATGTTTCCACATGACTGTGTGAGTGGGATTTATTTTTGCTAAAAAATGCCAAAAAAGGCATTTTCTCTTGAGATTCTAAAAAGGATAAGTTGCAGATGTTGGTCCGTCAGGCAAGTTGAATATAATGAAGAAAGAAAATTTGAAATCGGACGATTTTTCAAAAATTGTCAAAAAAGTGACTTTATAAAATGTCATTTTTCTCTCAATTAATTAAAATTGATTTCTGGCAAAACACAATAGTTCTATGCCCAACATGTTGCTACAGATTGGGTGCAAATACCATTGCTGTAGCGCCAGTGGTTTTTGAGATATTAAGGATAACTTGCTGTCCTTTTACTTTCCTACAAGAGTGTACTTCGTGAGAGTGACAATTTTTTCCATACGCTGTGCACGCTTCCACACGCTGACCCGCTGTGCACGGTCAAATATTTCACATGATTTGGATGGATTCAATTGCGTAAAAAAGCTCACACGTAAAACTTTATTGACAATTACAGTGACAGATGATTGATTTTCCCATCCCCCAGTGAAATCCTCATGACCATGACCTAATTTTGGCAAGATGGCTGCTAGAAAAAGTCATCGATATCAGCGTCTAAATTTGATCGTGCGTCGGACGCAGATGCTCGGCGACTGAAGAATGAATCAAGACTTACTCACCTCGATGCCACAGCATTCTCACCGATAACGAGGAAGATTTTCTCACCATTCACAATGAGTGCAACGACGACAATGGAGCCTAAGAAGAGTAGGATCAAGCCTGGTGGAAAAAAAGGAACAGGATCTGACGTTAGTTTGCATCAAAATAAAAAAAGGATTATCTTCGCAGAAGAATAGCAACTTAGATGTCCAGAGAAGGATCCCTTGTGATTTGGTGTGAGAACGCTGAGAATTTATGCAGCTACTTAGTCTTTATGAATGTTAGCCATTGACTGAAAGATGGGCTAGAATTTCATCTTTACAGCATGAATATTTGAATCAAGTTATGATGGTGACCAGTACAGAGAGTAACATATTTAGACCAATCTTACCCCTCTGAAGATAAACACCCATCAATTTCTTGTTTTCACTGCCGAAGGATTGGGCAAAGAGGGTGTCACATGCACTGGCAAGGCCCTGAGAGGCAGATATGCAGGCGATGTTCAGTAACTGCAACGGACGGATATGTAAATATTAGTCAAAGTCAAGTTTGGGATAAATCCCGGTGTGAAAGGAAGGAATGTCCCAAGGAAAATTGGCCAGGGAAGAAAACATTACACTGGGTGAGGTCACAGCCAGTGTTAAGATCACACTAACAACTGATCCTGACACCTAACACCCTAGATCACACCAGCTGTGACCTGGTGAGAGGATCAAGGAGTGATCCCGAGATCACACCTAATCCAGGTGTGATCACTGGTCAGAGCTGGTGTTTGGTGTTAGGATCAGACCAGGTGTCACACCGCAATCCCAGCTCAGTGTTGAGGATCAGAACTTTTCAACTCATTTCCCATTAACTTAACACTTGATCTCTAGGGATCAAGATGAGTTGGAGGTCACAACTTTCCACATCAGCCATCCCTATTTGTATCAGGATCTTTTTCGTGCAGCCTCTCCAACTGTCATCCGAGAGCAGCATTGAGGAGTGAGAGGAAGTTGGTATAAATGTAAGAAGCTACTAGGCACATGCAAGGCTGACTGGAGATATTTTAAATTAATACAGTAGCCAACAAATGAACTGAATTGGACAGACGGANGGAAATGAAGAAGTTTCCCTCAAGCTGGCAGTTGTAGCGGAGTGATTGCTCAACCTGATTTTGACAAGGACAATGCAACAAGAGTGTAATCAGTCTGCTGTCATGTCCTGTTCTTTTGCAGGTGCTGTGAACTCGGTGTCAACAAGTTCAGAAGGAATGGTCGCTACTGGCGGTGACGACGGGAGGGTGGTCTTCTGGAAGGCGGCTTAAAGGCTCATTGATAATCAGTATTTTCTCTTCAGCATCAATATTAGCCCTTTAATGCTGCAGTAAGACTGGTGCTACGTCCAGATGGCTATATTCATCCAGAGGATAATGTGGATAAATTTTCCAAGACCTAAAATCAAAGATGTTCGTGAAGTTAGCTACTTTTTCCTTATTCGGACCTTATTCAAAATGTGAACTTGCTTACTTATTCCTTATTCAAATGTGAACTTGCTTACTTATTCCCTCTTCCTTTTTCCTTATTCAAATGTGAACTTGCTTACTTATTCCTTATTCAAATATGCTTTTTCCTTATTCAAAAATGACTTTTCCTTATTCGAATACGCTTTTTCCTTATTCAAAAATGCTTTTTCCTGATTCGAAAATGCTTTTTCCTTATTCGAAAAAGTTTTTTCTTATTCAAAAATTACTTTTCCTGATTCAAAAATGTTGTTTCCCGATTCGAAATTGGTTTTTCCTTATTCAAAATTTGTTTTTCCTGATTCAAACATGATTTTTCCTTATTCGAAGAAGTTTTTTCTCATTCAAGAATGACTTTTCCTGATTCAGGAAACAACATTTTTGAATCAGGAAAAGTCATTTTTGAGGAAGGGAAAACCAATTTTGAATCAGGAAACAACATTTTTGATTCGGGAAAAGTCATTTTTGAATAAGGAAAAACTTTTTCGAATAAGGAAAAGTCATTTTTGAATAAGGAAAAACAAATTTTGAATAAGGAAAAACCAATTTCGAATCAGGAAACAACATTTTTCAACCAGGAAAAGTCATTTTTGAATACGGGAAAACTTTTTTCGAACAACTAGGTACAGTACATCTTGTTGGTCATAATTCTGCATCAAAATTTTGGAGATTTGGAAATATCGTAATTACGTAATAGTTATGCTTTTTCCCATTGGTTCCGCATGAGCGCACGCGAATAACCCTAAGTCTTAAAAAATGTGATTTTTTTTAGCACTTCAGGGTTATTCGCGTGCGCTCATGCGGAACCGTTTTAGATTTTGTCATTTTTGCTTTTTCCCATTGGTTCCGCATGAGCGCACGCGAATAACCCTAAGTCTTAAAAAATGTCATTTTTTAGCACTTCAGGGTTATTCGCGTGCGCTCATGCGGAACCGTTTTAGATTTTGTCATTTTTGCTTTTTCCCATTGGTTCCGCATGAGCGCACGCGAATAACCCCAAGTCTAAGCATTTTCGAATAAGGAAAAAGCATATTCAAATAAGGAAAAGTCATTTTGAATAAGGAAAAAGCATATTTGAATAAGGATGGAAAAAGGAATAAGTAAGCAAGTTCACATTTTGAAAAAGGAATAGGGAAAAAGTAGCTAACTTCCACAACATAAATCAAAGTCAAATACAAGTGGTTTCTTATTAAAGCAAATTTATTTGTATGATGAAAAAAACTTACAAACTTACATATTCAATACATTGTATATCTGTTTTGAGATTCTTTACTTATCAATGGTCATTCTATGGCGTGTCTCGTAAAATATCCCAATGACAAATCGATTATGATAAAGAATGGTGAGATCTGTTCATCTAAGCAAGGATTTAAACTCCTACCGGCACATTTTTACGATATATTTGATTTTTATCTTAATTTTATTCAAGGTAGAAGCTACTGTAAACCGTGAAATTTTCGCGTGCGTTTTATTTTCGCGATTTTCGCATTCAAGGGTCAAAACGCGAACATAAATCGCGCGAAAATTACTCTTCTAATTATTCTTTTGAAGCTGAAGGGTTCCAATCGCGAATATTTATTCTTCGCGAATTCGTAGATCACCAAAATCGCGAACATTGAGCGTCGCGAAAATATCACGGTTTACAGTATCCCGAAAGTTGTGAGTGTGTACACACACCCACAAAGGATAGGTTGCCGTCTGCCATTGGTTCAATACAGGCATGTTGTATGTTTATTTCATTTACAAGAGTTGAAATTTACACTGCACATGTAGAGCTGCTGATGAATGCAGTGTTGTATTGTGGGGATATTTTACGGGACACGCTGTACACATCTAAGATGTGGAAGGACACCAATGTTCTTAATGTCACTGTTGATGGAAACCAAGGCTTAGAACACTTTATATGGGTTTTGTATGTAAAAGAACACCCAAAAGCAACTAGCATGTGGGACAACAGAGCCACCTATTAGTCCTTACACGAATCACCACAAACAAGACAAGGTGTAAACAGTTTGGGGCAGAATTAACCACCGGAGACGCTGCTCTCCTGTACCACATGAGAGAAAATAAGAAGTCTCCTGCACGAATGACACGACTACACGTGAAAATGGAGAGAAGACGCACGATACAACAATATGTCCTAAGTTATTCTTCTACCGCATTAAATGCATTTCGACATTATTTTTACACCAAATTGAGCTTTTCAAGAAAAAAAAGTCCATTTCTCTTGATATCCATTCATACTACAAGTTGTTTGAGAACACTACAAGGGCAAATGATGGTTATAACCTGTTAAAACTACTGTAAACCGTGAAATTTTCGCGGTCATGGGCCGAAACGCGAACTTAAACAGCGCGAAAATACAAACCCTAATGCATTTTCCATTGAATTATGAAGGTAAACGCGGAAATTAGTCTTCGCATTTTTCAAAAGTGATAAATTCGCCAACTTTTAGCGTCGAGAAAATTTCACGGTTTACAGTATTCTTACAAGACCTTTTTTTCAGAAATAAGTGTTGGTATTTTCATCTTGAAGTATCAAGGCTCAAGGTCACTTCACCTTCAGACGACGTTCCACTAAGAGTTTCGTCCGAAGCGTAGTGATATGAACACTTGATGGTTCAAGACGGGTAAATGTCTCTTTGGGGCAAATGTCTGGGGTCACTTACTTTCCCCTGTCGACCAAACGCAAGCACAAAATGGATATTTTCTTCTTGAACAGATCTCTAATATACAGTATTCAATCATGTACACTATATTATGATATTAGGTTTGCGAAATGCCTCGGATGAAGACAGTTTCATTCATCCTTCAAAGGCAGATGATATTATAGATGACTTGGAATGTATTATAAACCACGTATTTATAAAAAAAACATGGAAATTTTTTATCAGTATTGCCAAACGGACGCACCAACAAACCAAGAGGATTTACTTGTTTGGAAGAACATCGGTGCTACAGTAGCCCTCTATATGCAGGTTACTAAACAAGAATTTGAGATACGCATTAGATATGTTACCGGTACTTAAAATGCACTGTTTTCTGAGTGAAAGTAAGCGAACTTACCAAGCTATAGATGAAGAGGCTGTTTATGAAATGTGTGCCTCAATGACATAGTCCTTATGATATTATTGTCTCATGATCAACAACAACATGGACAGGACACAAACTTTTTGCCCCAAACCGTTCGTGAATTCCGTTAAGAGTATTTTCAGTAAAAAGAAAAACAGGAGAAAGGAAGGAAAAGCAGTGAAAAAAAAGTCTCGACCTAGTCAGGAGTTGAACCAGGAACCTGAGTGTTATTAGGCAAACGCTCTCGCCGACTGAGCTATATACCCAGGCAGCTGGCAGCAATGCAGTTGAATCTAGGTCTTAACCTTTTCTTTTCTAGCTCTAACCCTAACCTATAACCTTACCCCTATCCCTAAACCTTACCCCCACAACATAATCAACCCCACACGTATTGAAAAAGTGTTTCTACTCGTAAAGAAGTGTCCCTCTCGTGTCTATAACACTAACTAAAATTCACAGTATGCATTCACGAAAGATTTGGGGAAAAATCTGCAGACACGACATCTTAGGTAATCAGTGGTTCTTAACACTTGCTCCCACTGTCACTACACAAAAGCATCCCTACGCGTGCGGTGACGAAGGGAGCGAGCGCTAAGAACCACTGATTACTTCGGGATCAGTACAGCACAGCTGTAATTCTAACATATGTCACACAATATGGTGGCCTCTTTGCCGTTGTTTTCGAGGTACATTAACGTCACCGCTACAATCAGCTCGTTGCATTGAAAAAGCGACTTCAATGTTTTCATGTATCCTGAGTTATTGTAAGCATACGTCGCAAGTAAAGACGAGTTTGGTGTTCAAAATCACAAAGGAGTAAGCTGAAGCAATGCAAGCTATTGGCCAAGATCAAAACGAATATCACTTACAAACAGACATGACAGACAGCGGCCATCTTGTAAATGGCAGATCTAATTTTACTCCTGAGGACTTGGCAGTTTCGTGAACATGTCATCCGGTATACGTTGGTACACGTATTTTGTTGATTATAAGACATTCAAGAGTTGATGTGTACTTGAATGAGGCTGGCGGATTTTGGAAGGCAGTATCTAGATTGAATGTTGACAGCGAATGAAGCAGTATTAGGTAAACGCTGCGTCTGTATGTGATCGTCACTCAAATGTGTCCATAAGATTGGACTGTCACTTTAAAATGGTCATACTTTCATAAGTAACACATCTCCCCACAGTAACAAAGCAGATATGTAACATAATGTTTGTAACATGTACTCTTTATCTTAATTTCCTTCGTCAATATCAATAGACCATTCTCAAAATCAAAATTGACGTGAACGACAAAGATCCGCACACTTCTGCCAAAATCTCACCCATAACCTTGGTCTGAAACTGAATGACATGACACAGACAACCCCACGTGACTTCGAAGACGTTGCATCAGAGTCGACCATAGCTGAATCATGGATTGTGTTAGGTCGCCGGGTTTCAGATAAAAGTTCTGGGTGAGATTTTGGCGGAAGTGCACAGATCTGCGAATTCACTTGAGAAGCATCTAGGTCCTAAACATGTGATGATTTATCTCCAAACCAAAACTTGTAAGTTTGAAGGCCTAAGTCCAGTGACATTCTAACCCATGAGAAAAAATTCAACACTTAAGGAGTAAGCTGAAGCAATGCAAGCTATTGGCCAAGATCAAAACGAATATCACTTACAAACAGACATGACAGACAGCGGCCATCTTGTAAATCGCAGATCTAATTTTACTCCTGAGGACTTGGCAGTTTCGTGAACATGTCATCCGGTATACGTTGGTACACGTATTTTGTTGATTATAAGACATTCAAGAGTTGATGTGTACTTGAATGAGGCTGGTGGATTTTGGAAGGCATTATCTAGATTGAATGTTGACAGCGAATGAAGCAGTATTAGGTAAACGCTGCATCTGCGTGTGATCGTCACTCGAATGTGTCCATAACATTGGACTGTCACTTTAAAATGGTCATACTTTCATAAGTAACACATCTCCCCACAGTAACAAAGCAGATATGTAACAAAGTTTGTAACATGTACTCTCTATCTTAATTTCCTTCTTCAATATCAATAGACCGTTCTCAAAATTGACGTAAACGACAAAGATCTGCACACTTCTGCCGAAATCTCACCCATAACCTCGGTCTGAAACTGAATGACATGACGCAGACAACCCCATGTGACTTCGAAGACGTCACGCCAGAGTCGACCATTGCTGAATCATGGATTGTGTCAGGTCACCGGGTTTCAGATGGAAGTTCTGGTTGAGATTTTGGCGGAAGTGTGCAGATCTGCGAATTCACTTGAGAAGCATCTAAGTCCTATAACATGTGGTGATTTATCTCCAAACCAAAACTTGTAAGTTTGAAGGCCTAAGTCCAGTGACATTCTAACCCATGAGAAAAAATTCAACACTTTGTAACATGAAAAAAGATCATAACGTTGATGATAATTTTCTTAGTGCATCAGTTACCAACAGTGAGAGACAATACTATGACGTATTTCAAAAAGAGGAAAAGGTCGCCTTGGTTTGCTTGATATGTTTAACAAGTACTGTAAGCTGACGAACTGAGGACTGTTGGTCCACAAGTTGAACTCGTAGCCCTCAGGTTTTTAACGCTAAGTCTCAACACTACACCAATTTGTCTGTATATTGCCTTTCAGAGGACAAGAGCACAACTTTCAAGCTAGTCTTCAGCATTTTAAAATCTTGCAAGAAGCTAAAAGCAGCAAAAAACCCTGCATGAATCGATAGAAAGCTAGGCCTAACTACAAATATCAACATCACTTGAAGCGAAATGAGAACATGACTATGTCAAAGCTATTTACCGTACCACAAAATAAACTGTACAAACATTTAGCAGCAATATCTTTTGCCTGGATCTCTCTTAATATTTACAGTATAGACTTGTCTACCGATCTCGTGGAGAGACGACCAGCTTGCAGAGAACTTCACTGACAGGTGCTAGGAGAATTAAGGCCCGAACCCACTGACGCATTTTTGCGGAGCGGAAAAAATGCACTGGCAGAAAATGCTTTGTTAAAAGGCAGCGGACTGAGAAAATAACAAAGGATTTGTCAGGCAGTAATGAAACCGTGGCGGAAAAACGCGACAGTGGGTTCGGGCCTTTAAAGGGCTGTTCCACGTGGGGGTTTTCTTGTGCAAGTTGGCTCTAAACACCATTCATTGTTGGTTTCCTTACGACTTCCTCATAACAGAGGCAAAGATAGCCTTCCCTGATTTAGGCCTACTTACTTAGAACGAAGCGTTACCAACTACAGTACCACTGGAGGTCGTACGACAAGTTCCCAGCAAGCTGGACCGCTATCCATCCCAATCTCCTCTAAACCTTCTGTGATTGCAAAGCAAGCAAAAATATATAGACTTTGTAAAGTGAGCACATAGAAAGAGCAATGGAAAATGCTCATTCAGATCAAGGAAAGTAACGCTTGTCCACTCAGTCACGATAAGAAAGATCATGGAGGTAAACAACATGCTTTAAAATTTGTGGTCCAGCAGACAAGGTCACTCTGTCCTTGAAAAGAGTACATGTATTTCATGAATATTGAACTCACGACGGCCAAGACCAGCATTCATCTGGCCCAAACACACTTGGCCACTGAAGCCCTGTTTATCCAGAACGTGCAATGATGCAATACAGCCGTGAAAAGTTCATTCTATGCATTTCCATTTGACCCTAGGATGCGCCATGGAGCAAAGCACCATTTTAGTTTCACTAGCCAAGCCAAAAAAGTCACCTGACGGCCCGGTCACTGCATGTTCCGTATAAACAGGGTCTAAAACCGTTCAGGATTAAAGATGTTTTATGACTATTAAGCATGCAAAACAACGTACATTCAAAATTGGCGAACTCTGAAAGCTCATGGTTGTTGATAAACAAGTGTGTCAAGGTCAAGGCCATTTGTCCATTTTCACAACGAGGGACATCCTCGACCTTTCATTTACATTTACAACACGGCTATTGCAACAAATCTCCTCGGCCAATCTTATAAATTTAACAAAATGCGAATTCCTAACAAAGAATTAAAGTGTCTATATCACACTGTCACAAGACAAAACTAATCGTCTAATTTTGATTCCCATCTCAATAAATATTTATACACAGGAGTTGCTACCATATTCTTACTTATTCTACTTCGTAATGGACAACAAAGATTGTGAATTTTACAACATGTGAATATGTACTAATCCATTTCAAACATGTGAATATGTACTAATCCACAACATGTGAATACAGTACTGATCCATTTCAAGCTTGTGAATATGTATAAATTCACATCATGTGATGAGTACTAATTCACATGTCAACAGGTACATTCCCACAACGTGTGAATATGTACCAATCCACTTAAACATGTGAATATGCACTCATCCACAGCATGTGAATATGCACTGATCCATTTCAAGTACCGGTATGTGAATATTCACATCATATGAATATGTACTGATCCACATCGTGTGAATATGTACCAATCCACATAATATGTGAATTATGTACCAATCCACATCATGTGAATATGTACTAATTTATGACTAGTGGCTGTTCACTAATTCAGGGCATGTGAATATGTAGCCTACAAAATTCACAACATGTGAATATGTGCTAATCCATAAATTATGAATGAAGATGTGAGACATAACAAAGATTAGTGGCAGATTTAGAATCGTGTTATGGCACAAGATGCTACTTTCTCAAGGCAAAATATTGAGGTTAACAACTGACTCATCACTTCTGCAAGCCAATGTCTAAAACTTATAATATGTCAGCTGCTTCAAAACTTCAAAGTTTATGTCCAGCTCAAAGAAACGCCATTTCCAAACTCACAGACAATTAGCCTATGTGTGCTGCCGGCTTTAGGAGTGCATGTCAGTGAGATGTTTTCACTGACGTGCGTTTGTGTGCTACCAGCATAAGTACCGGTATGTAGTGTGCGTCAGATGAATAATTCTTACTCTTTAATGGAATGTTAACTCGTGTTGGTTTCTTTTACAAGGGTTTACCAAACGTGACCCTTGATGACACTCGTACCGTCAATGAGGGGTTGATATGGTAAAAGATGTACGTACATCGTAGCTGGTGTAAAGTAATTACTGGACATCAAAGCACTTAAGAAAATTATAGATTAGCAGACCAAGAAATGTTGGAAGTTGTACACCAAGAATACAGGAAGTCTGATCTCCAAAGGAGTCGTTTGGTATATTATACAGGCTTTTTCCGGGAGTATTTTCGCCTCTCAAAATCACCTGGAGGTCATCGGAGGGACACTGCACCCAGTAATGAGTGTGTTAGAGCTGTGCGATCTAATTCTTAAGTGCTTGTGCTGGCGTCTCAAAGGGTGAACACCTACGCCGCTGGTTCATCATGATCGAAAGTTACTGTTGTCTCCTTATGATTTGAGACAATGCTGCATCTCAGTACATCTGCATCTCAGTATATATAAAACATAAAGGTCTAGGGGCCTAAGCAACAAGTTCGTCTTAAATGGCTCTTGATTAATGATGTGATGATTATGACTGATATGTCGACGTATGATAAAAAGTTCTCCATTCTACACGATACAAAAGGTTTGGTCTTAGAAATTAGGAAGATCTTAGCAGAGTCAAATGATAAATATAGTGCAATATCCGATCGTTAATTATCTACAGAGCTAAGAATGCCATATTCGGTGCATTGCTCTCAATTCAACTTCATTATTATACCTTAGTCTGCCTCATTTTGGCAAAATCATCTTTGATTCGCCTTCGCGATAGATTTGATCGTAGGCTCAAGACAACACGGCACTAATTCATCATTCATTACATTACATGTAACTTATATCAAATCCTACAATTCATATATTATGTCATATTTTCTCACTGTTTTGCACAATTCTAAGAATGAGAGACAACGAAAAATACCTTTTAAATCAATGGCATGGTCACACAAAATGTGTTTTCGTGGTTCAATAAATGTTTTCCATTGTGCTGCATTTGCACTGAAGGTAGGAACCATGATATTGAGGGCATTCACTAGCAAACCATGTGGTACTACCAAACCATGTGGGACTACCAAATCATGTGGTACTACCAAACCATGTGGTACTACCAAACCATGTGGTACTACCAAACCATGTGGTATTACCAAATCATGTGGTGCTACCAAACCATGTGGTAGTACCAAACCATGTGGTGCCCACCCAACCACATGGTGCTACCAAACCATCTGGTGCTAGCGAACATTTCATCGGGGATTGAGAATTGGCACAACAGTAACTCGCTATTTACAGAAGACATCTTTCCCAGATAATATCACTATTATACACCTATTGCTGGTTCAGATTAAGTCAGCTACAAAACCACAGAGCTGCGAGAGTCGGCTTCACGTAGCAGTTGTTGGTAATTCTCAGATCATATACTTATAAAAAAACACCAATTCGGAGAAAAGGATTTGGCAAAGACCTTAAATTGTTGCGGTTTTCACAATACTTGTGGTACCTTCGGCTTTGTAGAAATTTCTGTCTGTTCACACAGGATATTGACTTGTCCTACGTCAGATTCAGCCTGGAATATGTTGTCGAGATGCAGCCCGACTTCCTCACCGCGTGAAACAGCTACATCTCATTCTCTGAGAATAATCTGCCGCAACGTTGATCAAGTGACGTAGAGATGACCGCTTAGCATTTACTCGATTTCAATTTGACGTCGCAGAGGGTTAATCTCGATTCTTCATCGCTTAAAGTGGCGACACGATCCTCGAACTCGGCACACAGCACTCGAACCAACAGTTACAGATGACCGCGACTCATCTCAGATCCAAATAATCAACCTCCCTGGAAGGTGGGAACTGTGTCTCATTTAAGTGGCAGCATACCCCATATTTGGGCGACACAACTGCTTTTATTTCACTTGTCACGGTGAAATTCCGAAAACATCCAGAATATGAAAATCTGCTATTGTTTCCACATCACCAATCAGGAATGACGTTCAGAAGAAGATATAATCCTCACACAGCGTGTGATGCACCTTATTGTACGTATACACTGACATTCCTTACGTATCATCAGAGTTTTCAACACCAGCAAATCCACCATCACACACTTGGAATATCCGCATCGTATATAAAGCTTGGAAAAGATGGCACCATAGACAACATGTCCCATTCGTTCGTTTAAAAACGCCGGTCGGCAAAATCAGTCCTCGTCCCCACCGTACATATTAGCGAGTTTTGTAAACCTTGGTCCCCAACCAGTTAGAAAATTGTAATCCTGGTCCTTTTCAGAATCGTCCGAATTTAATGAACTTAGTGATCCAGCAGTGCTGCCCCCACCCTCGTAGTTATATTCATTGGGACAGTCATTTGAAAGTGCATTAGTGTCTGTATTTGCATCTTTTAAGCGATTCTTGATAAATTCACCTACGTCTACCGGTGGATGTATTTTAGGCGGTTGTGCTGTTTGTGGTTTCGGTTGCGTGGTAACGGGGGTTGTTCGTGGGGGAGGCGCTGGTTTTGGTGCAGCTGAAAAAGAACGACAGAAACGATTAGGTAGAGGTAAGTTAAAGATTGTCATGATCAGAAAGGAAAGCACTGGAAGGCAGCACCAGTCTGAGTGTCGGATTCAAAGCCTAGAGGTCACAAGTTCAATTCCCACCCAAGTCACCTCTTTGTATTCTCAACTGCTCTGAAAGAATCAAGTGATGCACTGAATGAGCTTCTCCTTGAGTTCGACAGAAAGGTTTCTGGAGAGACTGTACCAGTATTAGCACTTGACTTGCCTATAAACTTACTTGTTAATGGTTTGGCCTTCTCCACCTTCGGTTTGTTCGTCTCCTCGGGCTTTCGTAATCGTGTCAGATCGTAGCCGTCGTGATCTTCCTCCCCAGCTCCCTCCTCGTCATAATTGACGATATTCTCACGTACGTCATCATCGGGGTCGACTTCCAGGATGTACTTGTCGTCTTCGTGACGGCGGCGGGTGTAGATTACAAACGCCAGGACGAGTACTGCAAAGAATGAATGAGTCTTAACCATCTAAAATACTGACTAGGGAGTTGAGCCGAGGTGACAGTAAGGAGTTTGACTAACTGCTAGACTGTTAAGGTATCAACAGAAACTTACACATTAGAAGGAAGAGGCAAACGAGAATGGCGACCAGCGCCCCCGTGCTCAGCGCAGCCACAATTTTTTCTTGTCTCTGTCCACAGTTCGTGCCCTCCCAGCCGTATTCGCATTCACAATGATAGTCGTTGACACGATCGAAGCAGGCTCCGTGGATGCAGGGGTTGCTAAGGCACTCGCTGACGTTGAAACAGGTCCTGACGGGGGTGTGGCTGGAGTTGTCGTAGCCCTCATAGTAGCCAGGTTGACATCTGAAAGGGACAAAAATGTGTCATTGCTGTGAGTCGAATCTGGAACCTGACTTGACAATGTGACACTTTCCTGATGTAGAGGCCACCTGTTAGTGGTCCTAGAACGCCACAAAATTTCGTGCCACATACGTAAGTCATGGCCTCCACGTCATAATGGAGGACGTTGTGGCGTACACTTCTCTCTGACGTCAAATTCCATGACGTCCTATTCCATGACGTCCTAGGACCGCTAACTGGTGGTGGCCTCTAACGGCAGGAAAGTCTACCATTAGAGAGATGCAACTTCCAGATCCAACCTTCTGGGTAAATAAAGGTGAGTGGAACATGCACTTGTACAACTGCCAAAGCATCATGACGCCCTCCCTTGCAAGCGCCAGCTGTTGGTTACAGGTCAAATACTTACTCGCACTTGTGGAGTCGCCACTTGTCAACACAAATAAACGGCGGTATGCAGTACTTCCCGCGACACGGTTTTGAGATACATCCCATTGTGACATTCTTGATTTCAACGATTTCTGCAAAGCGGGAACTTTCGATGATCCTGTCGACGGGAAGCCAGCCATTGTTGTAACGAGGATCCATCAAGCAGCCTGAAAGTATCATTAACATCATCGTTATCATCAGCGACTTGCTGCAACTGTGCCTACACTTCATCAATCAGTGCAACAATCATGTCATAATGAGTCGCATACAGCCACGTAAAGTCTAGAAGGGGTTAAAAAGCACGGGAGACAAGATGAAAACTTACTGTCTGTGTAATCATCAGCGCCGCCCAGCACCGTTCCCTCCAACCTGGTGATCTGGTGGTCATGCGTATCTCCAGGCGTGTAGTTGTAAAACCGCCCTTCCCCGACGTCCATCTTGAGCGTGACGGCCTTGCCGAAGCGTTCAACGTACACCGTGTGCCATTCACCGTTGGAGGCGTTCACGTAGTACAGCGATAGCTCCTTGTCGACGAGGTTGCCCAGGTTGTATTGGAATTCGAGGCGGTAATTGTTGACCTGGAAGATGAAGTGACATTATTTAGACATCCTCGTGAAATTATACAAGTCAGGTGGTCGGGCGTGTGTCAACTGAGGACATGAATTGGCTCGGCTGAGAGAGTGAAGAGTCTTCTTACCCCATCCTCCCATAGAGGCCTTGCAAATGACGTCAAAAGCCGCCATGTTGGGGGCAAATGCGTCAGAGTCACAGTGAAATGAGCCGTGCATGTCCCAATGACGTTACGTCAAATGGCGTGGCGCACTTCACGTCACTATCGGCTCATACCTCTCTGCCCTGTGCCCTCCAGCATGGCCGCCAGAATGACGTCATTGCAAGGCCTCTGTAGCACGGCTTTGGTTTCGCTCCTCTTCATCCACTCGCACAAAGTTTGTGTGCGTGGATGAAGAGTAGCGAAGTAAAAACCCCTGCTGTCTGCGTGGGGGGGGGGTCTTACCCTGATCATCATGAACTCCCTGGTACTGTACTGTCCCTTGAAGTAGAGCAAGACTCCATTCCTCCGACGAGTTCTGAACATGATCTGGATGTCGGAGGTAAAGTGGTCCATCAAGTGGACCTGGGACAGCTTCCAGTTGATGTAGCTGTTCTCGTTGAAGTTGATTTCCTTCGTTCCTGTAGCAGAGAGAATGTTTGAATCATTTTAGGTAAAGCCTCCCACACACTGGAGCTATCTGCTGAGCAAAAAGTTATTCAAAACCGTTTGCTCAGCAGGTAGCTCGCGTGTGCGCGTAATTTCGGTGAGTTTTTTGCTTCGCGAGGCAGAAAGCTCGTGTGTGCGCGTATTTTTCGGTGAGCTATCTGCTGAGCAAATGGTCTCGAATGACTTTTTGCTCAGCAGATAGCTCCAGTGTGCGGCAGGCATATGACACATGACTCTTACGGATGCTGTTATTGGTACTCGAGTTAATAAGAGTGGCAGATATGGGCATGACAAGGGTGGAAATCTGTCAGGCAGTAGAACCAACGGTGCATGTCGCTTCTGAATTCCTGTATGATCCAATCTCCCATCAGACCTGCTCTTCTTGTGATCGAGAGGGCAACTCTCTTTGACAGCACAGGTTTTCTCCGGGCACTCTGGTTTCCCCCTGCTAGCTGTACATCAAATTTGCCTGTGTTAGACTGTCAATTCAATATTTTTTGACACTGACTTAAAGTACGTTACAAGCCATTAAGTCACTTCCTCTCTTGATGATCATCAGGAAAAACACAGCAGAGCCAGGCAAACGCAGGTCAACTTACTTGTGTTACAGAGTTGTCCCTTCCAACCAGGGTCACAGATACATTTGAACGAAATCCCACCGTTAAGCTGTCCCTTCAGATTAGATATACACTTTCCATTGACGCAGTGGGAGCCACTGGGCGTGTTCATACCGCAGAAGGCTTCCTCATCTGGACATCCGTCAGAACTGCCATCTTGTTCTCCAACATCGCCAATGTGAAGGTCGTACAGCTGGAAGGTCAAACGACGACGTGTGATGGGTTGTATCATACCAGAGACGCCAGCAAGAAAACACATGCAGTGACTTCCACTTGGCTATAAATCAATGGCGCCATGCTCTGAGTATGCTGGCGAATCAGACTGCTTGGTTATGAACCCGTACACGAACTTTAAACCATCAAACGGAAATATTTTTAAGGTCAGATCCCTACCTCACCATCATGTACAAGTTCCTTCACGCAACCTTTGAAACCCTTCGACACTAGAGTCCCTGGGAACGGCGACAGGAGATTCTTCCGTCCGCCGAGCTGCAGAGGTTGATTGACATTGATGAACTTGTTCGGTCCTGGCGTCTCCATGTACCGCTCACAGCTATTACGATCCTGGATGCTCTGGCCTGTCTCTGTGATTGGTGCATCTTTGCAGTTGTCAACGACAACCCGTACGATCTGTGGTCGGAAAAACAGCAATACCATTAACGTAAAATACACTCAACTGCTTACAACCTAGTCTACACTTCGCCATAAAATGCTAAATTAGGCAACAGCTTTAGCGTATACTGACCCTGTTTGCCTGCCGGTAGATATCCAATCGATGCCACTCCCCATCGTTCACTGGTTTTCCCCTTCGTCCTTTCCCGCGCCGTCCACCAACAGTGACCGAACTAGGCCCAGATCCATGATCCACTGTGACCCGAAGGTAACCATTGACGATCTCCACGGCGATGAAATCTGTCGGCTGTGACATGGAAGGGACACCCATCGGTCCGTTATAAAGGAGCAAGCCGTCTTCAGTTGTCATGAACGAGATCGAGGTGTGACTCTCCAGGCATTGTTTGAGGGCAGGGAACCAGGCCCAACCTTCACCATTGAACTGACGTTTCGTTTGCTGACAGCGTGGGCCGTCAAAACCAGGCGGGCAGGAACAGCTGTAATAACAAGGTGTCGAGTTATAAAACTGTGAGGCTTTCTAGTAATAGGCCAACTTGACATCTCAACACATTCTCTTGATACAACCCCGAATGTTCTCAGTCCACATTAGATATACGAGAATCTGGTCATACAATGACCTTGAGATTCCTTGACCTTGACCTTGACCTACCTGAATCCCTCTTCCCTCTGTTTACACACACCACCGTTGAAGCAAGACCCGGCCGTGCACTTATCACTATCCCGTGAGATGTCCCGCGACTGACACTGACACTTCGCGGTAATAAACGACTTGATCCCGACGAGGGTTGAGCCGTTTGTATTTATGACATGTGGTCTTCGGCCGACGGTCAGGATGTTGGAGCAACCAGACTCGCAGACTTCGTCCATACAGAGATCAACTGGGGACAACGTGATGGACGCATCAAAGAACTTCTTCTGGAGGATTTCGTTGAACTGCAAAAGGACGTAAGTGTTAGTTAGTTTCCACCCTTCCCAAGGAACTCTGGTGTATTAGTTTTCTGCACTGCCCCCTGCGGGTCTCAGACTCATCTAGCACGGGGAGTTTGGATGGTAAGTCAGGAATGCTAACCACTTGGAGACAAAGAAAATCCTTCATGGCCAAGTGGTTAGCGTGTACGACAACTAAACCATGAAGTCAATGATCCTGTAGGCCTCATGGTTGGTGCACTTGTCTCATACACCGATACTGAGTCCAGGCAGGCCTACTCGGTGGATGGGTGACTCATGGTCGGCCTACTCGGTGGATGGGTGACTCAATACAAGAGGAAATCGGACAACTGTTAAGTACTTACAGACTCTTTGTGCTGATCAAAGACACCGTCCAGTCGTGCGGGTTTATAGTACGGCGATCCATGGGCAGAGTACCTCACATCAACACACTTCCCCTTGACGTTCTTACAGTTCATGACTGAAAACACCAATAAAGAACGACTCATCAAGGCCTACGGTCTATCAAAGTCATACATCATACATGATACGGATCGACAATACGGAGCCTTGCCTAAAGTCCCTATATAGACCAGTCCCTTACCTGTAAATATTTCCACAAAGTCGAGTTGTGTCTCCAGAATCTTCGCAAGCTTTTCTCTGAACTTCATGTACAGACTTGATTCGTAAAGATCTGGTTTGGAGGAGTCGCGGAGGTCGCGCTCAACGAACTGTTCTGCCGTGATGCCTAGAATTGAAATAGACAGAAGTTGATGAAAGAGGAATGATTCCAAGTGGCAGGTGCGATCGGATCGACACCCTCACTGCTGTACAAGGTGTACATGTCATCTAATCGTATGAAACAGGATACCCAGTATCTAAGGTAACGGGTGCCTCTAAGGGTAAGGGTAAGGATTAGGAGTAGGCTTTAGGGGTCAGGGGTAGGAGGCCAGGTATCAAGGGTTGTGGGATAGGGACCAAGGCAGGGGTTAGGATTCAGAGTGGACGACATTCACCCCTTCAGCCTAACAACCACTCTACATCCCCCTAACAGTCCGTATTCAAACACATCACCCAACGTACCTTCTATCCTAAAAGAGCCAGCGTTGAACACAGGATTGTCTGGGATGTTCCGCGAGATTACAGTCACCGTCGAAATGACAGACTTGTGGTAATAATTATCAGTGACCTTGAACTCCATGTCGTATCGTCCTGCTGGTAAATAGGAAGCCAGGTAGATGGCGCCGGTGCCTCTGTCGAGTCTGAAGGAGTCGGAATCGTAAAAGATATACAATGATGCGAGAGGATGAACTGGCTGCCTGTTAGAAGATGAGGTTCCGATATGCGCTGCTCCATGAGCGAGTTTTCGTGTGCCAGTTGGCGATTCAATATTGCTGGTTTCCTTACGACTTACGCTCAGACCAAATGACAGAAACGACTGCCCATATTTTTCTGTGGTTGAGTGGCCCACAGAGAGCTAAACTTGCATAGTGTATGACCATCCGTTTTTAGGGCCGACCAGTTGACCAACCACTCACCTGAAGTAGGGTGGAGGATCCCCGATGAACTCAAACATTTTATCAGGTAAGTCCCAATCATCGTAATCCTGGGCGTACACATTACCGATGAACGTTTCACGGAATTTCCCTGAAAATAGAGGGCGTTTTATGAGAGGAAACTCCCTGGTTAAGATCTTCAAGCCACTACTGAACAACGTATATTGAAATAGGTGGTTTCAAAACACATTAACCATACACCCACGTGTTGCTTAATGGTTGTGTTGTTCTTGTGGCGATACCCATACCATGGACGTTCTAAACCTTCCACCAAGCACTACATTACAGGCCAGCAGACACCATCGTTGAGAAGAATCGGGAGTCATCGAATCCCACCCACTGAACAGATGCAGGGAATGCTACTGTTTGATCTCTGGTATACACTTTATAACTGTCATAGGACGGCAGTGTCAGATCAAGTATGAAGCCTACCACAACATCAACTGACTGTAGTTTACCCCAAGTAACGTGGCACTGTATCGAGTGAATGTCTTTCGTGGTGAGATACCGGTACTACAACAACTGACCATTCGAAGACACCACATCAGTGACAGTATGAGTTTAGCCATCACATGAAATGTTGTGATACGACAATTGGGAACCCGCAAAACTTTTTGTCCCGACAGGGCGGCGCTGCGAGCGGTTGTACCGAAGACGTCAAAAACAGAGCAAAGCAACGCAATGACGTCGCGTCACGATGTCATTGACGTAATGCAACACGGACGAGACGTCAAAAAGGTGCAACCGTTCACAGCGCCTCCTAGTGGCGGTAGTTCTCATTGTCAGCCATCACCATGTCCATAAAGGACAGAATAATTAGACATATTACTAGACACAATACAGAAAACCCTGAGTGGAAAGCTTGACACATTTAGCAACATAAGAGGATAGCAAGCAGAGTTAAACCTTCCACCAAAAGTCAGAGAGTGAGAGATGATACTATTGTCCGTGATACCGAGAGGTACGATCCCGATGGACGTTAGAGGGACTGGCAGACTGAATCCCTGGGGGAGTTGAGGGGGAGGGTTGCAGTAAAGGGATTCTGCCCGGGGTATCAGAATGCCACGCCCTCTATTGTGAGAGAGAGAAAACCAACTCACACTTCCCGTTAGCATAGTCAATGTGACCTGTAACAGAATCATGCATGCTGTTTGATCTAAAGACGTTGAGGACATCAGAGGGAGGCCATCTTGAAGTATCAAGGCCTCGAGTCAGGTCACCTTCAGACTACGCTCCATTCAGAGCCTTAATAGACAAATCCCAAATTCCCAGATCTGCGCACTTCCGCCGTAATCATAAACACAACCTCGTCCTGAAACCAGCCGACGTGACGCAATCCACGATTCAGCAATGGTAGACTCTGACGCAACGTCGTCGAAGTCACTGTCATGGGGTTCTCTGCATCACGTCATTCAGCTTCAGACCGAGGTTCTGTTTACGATTTCGGGGGAAGTGCGCAGATCTTTCTCGTTTACGTCAATTTGGGATTTGTCTATATAAACCCTTGATAGTTCACGATGAGGGATGCAAAAGAAAGGAACTTATTATATGAAATGATCACATGAAGGGCATACTCTGGGAGAAGGGATGATTTATAAGACTCTTCTGTCCTGCGCCATGACTTGCATTCAGTTCATCTTGATGACGAATGTAGCACTGGCAAGGTAGCACATGCTTATGCAAAAGTCCATCCAGAATGTGCAACTAAAGGGCTTACTGAATGCGGGACAGCTAGGGTTGCATAGTTGCATACAATGTGCGAAACATAATCAGTTATCAATAGGGACTACAAGGGAACTATGAAAACTATGACTTGACTGAAGACTTGTTAATCCATGATATTCCAACACTCGACAGACTTCAGATGAATCTGAGCCATTCATTGTAGATCATGCTAAGCTCATGCATTAATATGGCAAGTTTGTTATCGTGCATCAAAATTTGAAGTTAAACAACTTATAAACAGACTTGGGTTTTAAAAAATACTAAAAAAATAGCAAAGAAATACAAAGGATATGACTACAGAGTTAGTAACAGGAATTAGTAAAGATTTAGTAAAGAAGAATTTCGACTTACCGGCCTTCCATCCTGTTTTGTGAGACAGACAAGGAACAGGAAATGAACATGCTATTAGTGGGTATGTCGATTCATTCCAGGCAGGAGCAGGTCATGATTTAAGGCGCTGCTCATGTACGAATGTTCAAGCAAGAGTTGGCTCTCGACGGCAACTTGGCCATAGAAAACTAGGAGGCATCTGAGTCATTGGTCATAGGGAGACCAATGCTAAATTGCCTT
Source organism: Notospermus geniculatus (assembly GCA_002633025.1). Taxonomy (NCBI): domain Eukaryota; kingdom Metazoa; phylum Nemertea; class Pilidiophora; order Heteronemertea; family Lineidae; genus Notospermus; species Notospermus geniculatus. The sequence continues at coordinate 287,907 of NMRB01000054.1, forward strand.
TGAGAGCCAACTTGCACAGGAAAACCCTCATGTGGAGCAGTGCCTTTAGGCCTTGGGGGTCAGGCTGACATTTTCCACCTTCAGACAAGTAAGAGTCCTTCGAAAATGCACCAGACTACATGCAGACTACTCAAGGAGGGGACATTCGTTAAAAACCTTTCAAATCTCTGATCTAAGTCTTATTTCACAAGCATTTTTAGTATAGCACCATGATGCAAGGATGAAGCTGACCAATCCTTACCTTCGTAGTTATAGATATCGATATTCTTATGTCCCGGTTGATGCATGTTATCGTTCTTGTCGCCGATGGTTATCGTCAGAGTGTTCGTCCCGCTCAACCCTTGACGATCTTTCATGATGATCGGCATGTAGTAATACTTCTGTTTCTCCCGATCAAATTTCGCCTTTGTTTTGACGTCTCCGGCGCCGTTACCATTGTCGCCACCTGGAAACGAAAGTAGGAACCATCAGTAAGCAGGTCACTTGTTTGTCACCAAAACGATAAACATGTCTGTCTTCAGCAGATGTTTTAGTGTAAGAACACAGGATACTAACCTTGTATGAACTGCAATGTGAAGAACTCGCGCGTCGGGCTGTCTGCCGGCTCATAAAACTCAAATGGCGGCCCATTTGTGGCGTTGTCAGGGTCTTCAGCGTGGATTGAGATCACAAACGCTGGGGGTTCGATGTTCTCATCTATGACCGGGTGGTACTTGTACGCAAATTTTGGGAAGTTATCGTTTACGTCCAGGAGGGTTATCGTCAGGGAGGCTGAGCCGGTCTGGGGTGGGTAACCTGGGGGTGAAATAAGGTAAGAAATGAGTAAATGAAGAGATTTATAAGGGATTTTTTCTACTATTACACCAAGTGGTGCCAATGTACGGTGTTGCCATCTGCAGAATTGTAGAAGAACTAAACATAAGACCTCAAACTTGCCTTTGTCAACCGCCAGGATCCTAGCCATCATCATCGCCTTGCGTTTGGCTTCTGAGGTCCACTGTTCACGGTCGAGTGGCTTGACTACCGTTACACGCCCGTACTGATCGATATGCAAATTGTTGTGGGGGTCGGTGACTGGGTCAATGCGGTACCTGCAAAAAAGTCATAGTTGAAGCGACATGTAGAAGAAAACAAGCACCCACAGAAACCTACTTCCCTAAGCAGTCTTCCCATTCATTAAATGAGAAATTGAAGAAAGAACTGAACCACCATCTAGGCTTATTTATCCAAAACTTCCTCTCACTACTCACTCAAACAAGGCATTCTGTCCCTGATCTGCGTCCGTCGCCACAAATGTCTTAATCTTCGTTCCCTTTGGTTCGTTTTCATACATGGTCGTCGAAGCGTTCGCCCTGAATATTGGTTTGTTGTCGTTGATGTCCATCACCTTCACGATCATACGCGCCGTGTCAGTGAACTTGCCGTCGGAGACTTTGAGATCGAGTATGAAACGACGAAACTGTGGCTTTTCGTAGTCAAGACGCTGAAATGGAACGTGACGTTGTGGAGCCTGGAGTGTCAGATCATCAGAACAAACAACTGATTCTGTTCTCTGTGTTGGGTAGGCCTATATACATCAGGCTGATATTGAAGATCTTTCCTTCAGTGGCGGCCACACACCATTTATAAACATGAAACAGCTTTTTTCAGTAACTGTGTTGGCCAACGTCAATAGGAGGAGTACATCCCAAAGTGGGGTGTGCTGTGTCCCAAGATTCATAAAAATGTTCCCTTGACTTACCGACATGTTGTAAATCTGGAGCACGCCCGTATCTGTCACATAAATACTCTGAATACTGAACGTTTTACGACTGTTTTCATCGAGACTAAATGTCAAATGACCATGTGAGCTAAAGTCACTGTCCGTAGCAGACACGGTGTGGAAGGTCGTGCCGTTCAACATGTTCTCTGGGATCTCAATCTCGTAGTTTTTCTTCGTGAACTGTGGCGCGTTGTCGTTTTCATCCACGATGATGATGGTGGCCGTCGCAGTTGCTGAAAAAAAGATTCATATATCAGTGATCTTCATTTGATGCATGATTAGACAGCATTCCTTGGCACTGTTTGGCCTACTATCCACATAGAGTTATGTACTCGATAAAAACAATGAAGACTGAGGATGATTCCCTACAGATGTGTAGTAGTGGTGCAGCTATGTGACTCGCACACAGGAGGTCACAGGTTTGAATCATAAAGCCGCCATCCTAAGACAATTGGCTGAACTAAACTTGATAGAAAAGATCGTAAGCAATACAAAGCACTTACTTGACCTGGCCGGCTTGCCACCATCTCTGGCCCTGATCACCAACCGAAAATGATCAATATTATCCTCACGGTCGATGCCGCTCAACCTGGTATAAATAAGTCCCGATGTGTCGTCTCTCATCTCAAATGCCATCTCCCTCCGTCGGCCAATGAGAGGGATTTGTTCGATGATGTCATAGTAGACGGTTTGATTTTCACCTTTGTCGCTGTCCTTGGCTTCAACCTTCAGGACTTCTATATCTGAAAATAAAAGGACGAAAATCACCTTCAGAAGAGCAAGAGTAGAATGCCCCTACATGGAGAACACTACCATGACTGATCTCCGTCCATAGCATACATTTACCCAATACCTTAGTTTCCCACCAGACGGCGAGAGAGTCCATGAACTCCTGCAACTTCCATGGCAACCATTCAAGATGGCTGCCAAAACCGACTGAAAAGGATCCTGACGTATGTACTTACTAGGCCCGGCATTTTCCTTCAGGTATCCCTTCAGCAGCGAGTTGACGAACACAGGTGCGTTATCGTTGATGTCCTGCACCTCGATATTCACGACTGCGTACCCCGTCAACCTCTCGTCTGTTCCAAGAACGTTGAACTCCCACAGCCGCACGCTGCTGTCAGGAGCCTCACGGTCAATCTCTTTGATTTGATAGAGACGACCCTGTCCATCAATCCTGAAGTATTCATTGGCGTCTGCTCCGCTTAGAGCATAGTAGATGTTGGTGTAGGCTGCGTCGACATCATAGGCATGGGTCTAAAATAGAAGACAGCTGATTGTAAACAACAGCCTGAAACTCTGATGCATCAGACACAAGTCTTACTGGCCGACTCCCATATTGTGATCGAAGCCTAGTGTTGATAGCAGAACGATGGTAAGACATTATGATCATTGTTGTCTTACCTGAACGAGGAGCTTTCCCTCTGGTGGTGGGACCTCGTGCTCAATAACATTGCTGACCATGTAAAATGCCGGATTGAAGACTGGTGGGTTGTCATTTTCGTTCAAGAGTGTTATCTTCACCACTGTGTCATTGTAGTATTTCCCGTCGAAGACTCGAACCTTCAGATTATACACCTGGAAGAAAGGTACATCCTCTGCATTAGAATGATTGCACAGTGGAACCTCTCTATTAGAAACGCTGTCTGGACCATGTGATTCTGTCCTTAATTGAAAGGTGTCCTGACTATAGAGGTCAAAATGAACAGAAATGACAAATTTGGGATTGAACTTTGGTGGTCTGAATAGAGAGGTGTCCCCTTGGCAGGGTATCTGCTAGGAGGGGTTCTCTTAGCCTATACGTTATGGGGAGCACAACCACACCTACCTTGGGATCTGTATCATAATCCAGCGCCTGTGCCACGTATATTTCGCCAACTCCCTCTCGAATACCGAAGACATTATGTATATTCCCGCCTACGATAGAATACGTCAACTTCGCAGTCGAGTCAGAGTCCTTCGCTGTTACGGTGATCACCGAACTCGAGATGTCCGCTAATTCTGATATCGTTGTGTTGTAGGACGGCTTTTCGAAATAGGGGGCGTTGTCATTCTGATCGGCGATGGCTATGATGACACCTTTGAAATCTGTAGAAGACAGGTTGAAAGGACTTGAATTGTGAGTGTCGCGTGGGACAGGGGTAGCAAAACGGGCTTGAGTTGTGGTCAGCCAAATCACAGGCATTAAATACAGACGATTTGGATGTTGACACTGTATGTTTTGGAGGACAGCTCAGACTCTCCACTGAACTCCGTACTTACCAACATTTGGTCCAGTGCTGCCCGCATCCGACGGTGCTCCATCCTCAGCGATGACCGTGATCCGGTATTCATCCTTCGTTTCACGATCAAACTCGTCGTTACTAAATATCTCACCAGTCTTTTTATTGATACGAAACTTCTTCCAGTCAGCTGTCTTCTGCAACCGATACGTAACGGTCTTGAATGCCGGTTCTGTGTCGAGATCATATGCTGTAACTTGGATGACTGACTTCCCCGACGGGACATTCTCTCCGATGCTTCCTTGATAGTTTCCAAGCAGACTGTTATAGCTGGTGAACGTCGGTGCGTTGTCGTTCTTGTCTCGTAGGGTGATGTTGAGGAGAAGTTCAGAACTCTTGTCACCCTAAAGAAGAGAAGAAAAACGTCAGTCGATTGAGTTAGGACAACTGTCAGTGAGAAAGAGCAGGAGGGGAACAATCAGAACAAAACTGACAAGAGAGTACCGGTATTTGTATTTGATTTTTCCGTCAGGGCCGATGCCATAGCATTATTGGACCTGGTAAGTACGGAGGAGGCCATCTCAAGCTACTCATGTTCCTCACTTGGATGGGGTCTTTTACTTGCCCTTGCAAAAACACAAGGTACAAGGCACCACGGCTTACTGTCCCATGCGACGGACGTGAAGAGCCGGGAATGAAATCCCATATGGCCCGGACTAGATTCGAACCCGGGACCTGCTGCTTGAGTAAAGAGTGTAATGCAAGACATTTTGGCTTTCGTCTCAATCTCTGTCGGTGGATATCTTTATTAAGCAGTGCTGCCAAGGGAAGGCAATCACAAATCTCTATGCCGACTATATCTGAGGGTACCCTCTCCATCCACACCGCTACAGGAAGGAAGAGGTACTGCCACCCGTACCAAAGGGAAATGCCCAAGGTGGATCACTCGGTAACAGAAGACAAATGAGATCCAATCCACGTCAGGCACTCTAAAAGATTACTAGAAGTGCACCCAGCCGGAGTTCCACAACCAGTAGTCATGACAGTGCCAAAGTTCAGCCAGCAGTGGGTTAATAAGTATGTGTATGTTACAATTTTAAACATTTACATTTCAATCAAGTAAGGGACAAACGGAAGAACCATGCACCCTCCAAGATGTTATATACAAGACAGTAGGTGCTCCTCCACGTGAGTTTTCTTCCACGAGTTGGCTCTCAATGGGCAATTCCCTGTTGTTGGTCTCCTTACCGCTCGCACCATGACCGGTGACACAAATGACTGCCCATAGTTTTCTAGAGTTGCCCATAGAGAGCCAACTTTCCTGACTCTCTCACATGGAGCAGCGTGTTCAGTATAGCTGCTTGGAACATATCTACATGATTACAGTGCTCCCTAATCAACAGTGCTTCGTTAAAAGGACTTGATACCTAAGATCTACGAAGGGTCTGTGATGGGCATGAAAAGGTACAGACAAATTTCAAACTGGCATCATTTGCACTGCATCTATCCCCCCCCCCCATTTACCCGTAGTTTTCGACCCTTGCCCAGTCCCTACAGGCATGACAGGCAGAGACGTGACCTCTGTATATCAAAGAGTATTAATTTCTTGAATGGCCAACATGAAATTTGTCTGTTGAATCACATGCTGATGTCAAACGGTGGTCATGGTATTCAAAGACGATCCTGATTTAGAAAGAGAGAGTGCTGAACTAAAAGTCTTACAAATACGCCTCCCGGGGGTACATAACTCCTGTCTTTACGAGGGACCTACACAGCGATACAGACAAGTCAAAGAATGAACAAAGAGGTTATTCACACAGGTGCAGATCTGGGGGTCCAGGGGAGCTCGACACCCTACTCATGGCAACCAACAAGTTTTCGTTAGGACTAGTCGGAAATTGCATCTCAGAGCATTTATAAGTCGGCAGAGCCAATAATGTTGGATTTGGCACTCCACTTTCAACATTCTGAAAGAACTAGTGTCGTCGTTACTTACCACAGTTGCTCTCAGTTTGACCCTGTATTCCTTGATACTTTCGTAATCCATGGGAGAGTTGACCTTCAACTCGACCTCGTTCTTGTCCGTGTGAGTCAGAGTCCGAAACGGTTGCACATCGCTGCTACCAGAGGGCGTGAAGAAGAAGTCATTCCCGTCTATTGAAACGATGTCGAACGAAACAAGCTGTCCTGATACCGGCGGCATTGCTGCCAAGGTCACAACTGTATAACCTTGAGGGGTCAACTCATCGATCTCAAAACTTGTCCCGTCATCGATTAGCCAGCGTGGCGGTTGTTGCTCCGAACTATTCACTCGTATTTGTACCTTTGCGACCTGCCAACGTTCGGGTGGGGGTTCCTGGCCGAGATCTCGAGCTTCAATTGTCAGGTTACAAATGGTGGGCTGCAAAATGTCATAGCATGGCTATAGGGAGAGATCAAAGGACAGCATGTCATTTCACTGTCTGATTATCAGTCACACCTAACCCACGACTGCTCGTGATTTTCTTTCAATTTCAAGATGAAATTCTCTTGGTATTTGTTCAGAATTCCAGGAGAGAGCAGAACTCACGTCGGCCTTAGAAGATTTTGCAGGGTGGTGGCATAGTTTAGTCAAAACAGACTATGTCCAGTTCTAATGGTTATGGCAACCCAAGATCACTTTTAGCGAGATATAGCATGAACCATACAGCAGTCGGCCACCATGCAGGGGTTGGCCTCCTATTGACAGATATGGTTTGTCTGCCACACTCCACTGCATAGATTGGTGTATCAATAGGTGGCACCACTGCATGGGGCTGACTACTCTATGGTTCATTCTAGTTAGACAGAGTTGAGTTGTTGTGCATTCTGTTAGTTACATACAGGCACCTACCGTCACACAACTTCATAAGCTTCAAGAAAGCCTCACATAAGACAACTTTAGTGAAAATCACTTACAGTCAGTAGGATATGACACCAGAGTGAGACTGACAAGACGCGACTAGAAAGTGTGGTTAAACACGAGTTCACTATCATCAACACGACCATATATAGTTGAAATGTGCAGTGTGTGAAAGTAGTCAAAATGTGTCAGCTTGTCAGAATTTTAGTAACTTTGCAGGTAGGGCCTAGGCCCTCTTCAGTATTCTATCTGCGTCACGAGCACGCCTGCCCTGTAAGAATCAGCCAGCATTAAGGGATCGTCTCCAAATTGTTTTCGTTTCAAACGCGTTTCAAACGTATGTCAATATCGTTTGAAAATCGTTTGAAATTTTTATACTCCAACGAAACTGAAGTGATTTTCCAACGATTTTCCAAACGGTTTTGAAACGAATTCTCCCCAAACGAAAACCAAACGGAAAGTACCAAACGAATTCCGCAACGAAGTGCAAACGTTTTTGTTCCCAACGAAAATGAAACGTTTCATGCACCGAATGAAATTCAAACGTTTTTAGCGCCGATCAGAATGCAAAATGTTTTCATGTCAAACGAAATGCAAACGTTTCTTGTGCTTGGAAGAAAACGTTGTTCGTTTGAAACGCATTGGAACGTTTGTCTCGCTCGACAAAATTCTAAAACGTTTCTCTGAAGAAATCAAACGAATATTTCGTTCGAAATTGCAACGAAAATGCGGGCCATGTCAAACGTTTTTCAAGCAGTTCTCAAACGAATTTTTTCGTTTCAATTTCGTTTATGAAAAGTAGTTTTAAATTCGTTTAAACGAATTCCACACGTTTGTATTTTGGAGACGATCCCTAACACTGTTCAGGTTCCATTGAACTGTAAACTGTGATCAGTGATTTAGGGATGATTCGTCACGAGAATCTGTTTGCAAGGTGTAAGTGATGTGCAGCAAAATGACAATGCCATGATCGTCAACACAGAAACAAAAAGCTAAAACAAATAGACAAACCACATCTAGGACTCGTCAGAAAGGAGTCAAAGTACAGGAGATATCACATCTAGGACTCGTCAGAAAGGAGTCAAAGTACAGGAGATATTCAACATGTTCAAGACAATACAGAATGAACAGGCTTCCAAAGAGAAGTTTTCATCCGTGCTGCTGATCTTCTCTGAGAAAGCAGTTGATGTTTCGCTTTCCACTTTACAGCACAACTGCTTGAGGCAGCATGGCCATAAATCACACAAAAGCATCGCAAAGAATTGAATTTATTTGCCAAAAAAAAGTGTTGAAAGACAGATACTTACAGCTGGGAAAGTCCGATCTAATGATATCACACCACTCACTTCATTCACAGCAAAGTTTCCACAATCATCGGACGTTTTGTGATACCGCACTTGCGCATTTTGTCCCTCGTCCCGATCTGTGGCGTAAACTCGTAAGATACTCACAGAGGGCGCTGTATCCATCATCATGGTGTGAGAATACATAGACTTATCGAACTCAGGAACATGGTCATTGATATCTAAGATATGGACCTGAAATGAGCAGACGCCCTCGAGACTAGGGCGCCCCCTGTCCTCAGCTTTGACAGTTACACTGTACGCCTTTTTAGATCCTTCTCGTTTGAATTTGTAACTGGTGAATATCTCTCCTGTGGTGTTGTTTATGATAAAATATTTATCTTCGTGGCGGGGGTAGACTATGGAGTAGATTATTTTACCGTTGCTTCCGCTGTCTTCGTCTTTCGCTTTCACCTGCAATAGACAACAGACGACATGATGTCTGACCTCCGCAATGAACTAGAAGTCAGGTTTCCACGCTGCCCTGTGCCGGTCTCAAACTCATCTAGCACGGACAGTATAGTCTCACCAACCAAGTAAGTCTCACCAACCACACGACCATGAAGGAATCCCTGTGGCCTGCGGGTTAGGCCGTATGAATGTTTGATACTAGGGAACAGTATATTCACCAAAATTTGACCACACTGCAGCCCTTTTTGAAGACTGCTGACTGGAGATCCAATTATACCACTGCCAAACTTAAGGGGTAGGCCTACATATCACACCAGGGTCCCAACACATTAGCAGTGGCCTATTAAGGAACAACTACCATCGCACCGGTTACCGACAGACGTACCTGTGTGACTCTTGCACCTGGATCCAGTTCCTCTTTCACGACCGGAGCATATCGCCGACAATCGGGGAAATCCGGCCGATGGTTGTTAATATCCATGACTTCCACGATGATCGAGGCGTTGTTCGATAGAGGTTTCGTCAAAGAGGTACACGGGACACAGCTCCCGTCGTCCGTGGCAAAGACATTGAGGGTGTAGAAATCACGGTTTGCATCGACCTTCTTCTTGAGTACGATCATTCCACTGACGGGGTTGATTTCAAAGATGTCACTCGTTTCGCCATCTGAAAGAAACGCTCTGGTTAGGTTTGATACCAGTACTGGGTGATATCTTTGTAACGGAGGAGGGACCCTTAGCCCCCAACGTTGAGAAGAGATCGCTGTCATCAAACATCAAGCCAATGGGAGATTTAGAGGCCGCCGCCCCAGTTAGCTGTCCTAGGACGTCATGGAATTTGACGTCACAGAGAAGAAATGCACATCAAAACATCATCCATAATGACGTGGAGGCCACGGCTTATGTCTGTAATGTCAAATTTTGTGACGTTCTAGGACCGCTAACAGGTGGCCTCTAACGGCAGTAAAGTCTCTGTGGCCTGACTGATAGGTGGCAGGCATGAATGATTCTCCTGCACGACCCCAACAAGCCTGACTTCAAACAGGCCAAGTGAGATGACACACTTACTTTCAAAACTATAAGTGATTGAACTTCCGTCAATATCAATGGCTTGTACAACGGCGACCGTCGTCCCGGGCAGGGCGTCCTCATCCACGCTGTGATAGGAAACATTCAGAGGGAACTGTGGCCGCTCATCGTTGATATTCCGCATAATGATCTGTACGCTTGTACTCCCTGTCAGGCGGTTCTTCCCGCCATCTTGGGCATACACGCGGAAATTATACGCATGTTCGGGTATTCGGTCATAGTCAAGTTGCTTTGCAACTCGGATAAAGCCCTTGTTGTCGGCATTCCGTACGTCGAAATGGTCATCATCGACGGTGTAGGTTAACCTGCCATTAGGGCCACCATCGTAGTCACTCGCAGCAACTGAAAAAGAGGAGATTGTTACCATCAAAATTCTGATCCGCTAATAATTTATAGAGCAATCAACCCTCTCGGCCCCTCCTGGAGAAATCTGGATAATGTGCCAATTGAGCCTAATGGGTAGTTCTGAGATGACAGCATTATCTATGACTTCACCCACCTATCAAGATTTCTGTACCGACGTCAATGTCTTCTGAGACATTCTCCTTGATGTACGACGACAACGGAAAACTCGGGATGTGGTTGTTGATGTCCGTCACGTTGATACGCAGCTGAAATGGAGGCAGGGAAAACACGGTTTGTGAGGTCACGTACGCTTTGCAGCAGCCACGTCAATACGTAGCTCAAGCTAGCTTCACAGTGATGTCAAACTTCATACCAAGGTCAAAGTTAGCTTGATACCAAGGTTAAACTTAGCTTGATACCAAGGATAAACTTACTTTGATACCAAGGTCAAACTTAGCTTGATACCGAGGTTAAACTGAGCTTGATACCGAGGTTAAACTTAGTTTGATACCAAGGTCAAACGTAGCTTGTTATCAAGGTCAAAATTAGCTTGGTACAAGGTCAAACTAAATGTGATACCAAGGTCAAACTTAACTTGATACCAAAGTCAAACTTACCGGCACTTTGCTAGTTCTTCTTTCCCCAGACAAAGGATTCTCCGTGGCAAACACCATCAGACTAAACGACCTCGGCCATTCTTCATATCGGAATTCACGATAAGCGTACACGTTGCCTGTCGTCTCGTTGATGTAGAAATCGGTGGAATTGGCGCCGGATTCCGTCTTCAAACGATAAGTCAGAGGCTCCCTCTGGAACGATCTCGCTTTGATCTGCGTGATACTGGAATTAAGCAGAAGATACGTCAGGAATGATATATCAGTAAACAAGGTCTGAAGTCGGCTAACAAGCAGCCTATTGAACCAGCAGCCTTCAGTCAATCCATTCCGTTACAAATGACTTCAAACTCTTAGGTACTATTAGAGGAATACTTACACCCTGTCAGTCTTGGACATCTCTGGGACGCTCACGTCATAGAAATTCAAGTAAAACTGTGGATTGAGTTTGCCGACGTAGATCGTCAGACGATCGGTCACATTCTGGGGCGAGTACGACGCCACGTCTTTCGCCATCACTGCCAGCGTGAACTTGAAGTGATTTTGAGAAATCCCCTTCCTGATCAAAGTGATCGTCCCGAACTGGGGGTGGACTCGGAAGTAGTTTTGTGATCCTGGAAAAATGAAAGGGAGATTGTAGCTTTCACCATTCAAGATGATTGTTGAATGAAGTCTAAGATATGACCGACTGTCATTTCATCACGGAGGAGATACGGAGATATTTTGTATCCTGCATTAGAGCTGAAGAACTAAGTGCAAATATCAACACAACTACAGTGGCGCACCTTCCACGGATACCTTGGCTTGGAGGACAGCATCCATCAACCCCAAGGTGTCCGTGAAGTAGCACAGTATGCGATCTCTAATGCGTTATTTGACTGCCGACGTAGAGGGAGCCACCAGCGGCAGTAAGACGAACTACAAAAATGCATTACAAAATGTACGTAGTAAATCGGGTCAATTCGCCGACAATGTAGTTAGTCCCTGGGTTGTAGAGTGGCCCAGTGGTGGCGCCGGCTGTCGAGAAAAAGTGGCAATATTGTGGTACTTGTACATTCATGGTTAGAATATCGGTCAATGGCGCCAAGTACGTGTATCGGGTGAAGGGTTCAGTGCAGACTCCGCAGCATCACGATCACTATTTTTTCCCTCATTAGTAAATTTCACGCCCGAGGGGTGTATCACTTCATTCTAATTGATTAGAGACACCAGAGATACCTCATTACAGGATGTCTCAGTTGATTGCCCGCAGGCGATAGATATTTAATTCTTCTGCATGCAGCTTCAGCATTACTTCATAAAGTGCAATGCAACCTTGGCAAGTTGAAGTGAGACAGTTCAAACATTTGTTCTGACACATCTGAGTTTGCGGGTTTGATTCCCAGAGTGGTTCGTTTCCGAGCGACTCTTTCTTCTCGTGACTGTGAGGGCATCTTACTTCGAGGGATTCAGCAGGAAAGATGTACCCGGGGCTCTGGTTTTCTCCTGCATCTTACATAACAGATAAAGGAGCCCGACGACGACAATCTTCAGAAATGCCGTCTCATCTTTCGCACTCAGCATCCTATCTCTGCCCTCTCTATCACGCATGCTGTCAGTTCCAATTTTCGCATCAGTTTAATGTTCATTTTTCACAAGTTGGCGATCGATAAATCACAATACTGAGACTATTTCACTGAGCTCGTTCGCAAAATGGAATGAAATTCCTCAGCAATTCACTGCCTGCAGGAGGTTTAACTCTTGCTACTCAAGGAACTCTGACAGAAGAGCGTACTGGCTTACTACACAGGAAGTTTGAGGTTCAAGTCTGCGCGCCTGTTCTTTTCTTGCTCTGTGAATGATGTTTTTTAAACTTCTTGCAAAGAACTGTTGAGAACAACACGTGTGAGAGAAAACTCCTATGTGAAGGAGTATGTTAGGCCTTCCGAGACCTCCTTCACTTGAGTCCGTCAAGTTCTAGTTGACCACAAGTTTGGTTTATCTATCTAACAATAGGTGCCACTATCAGCTCGTTCAGTGCTGGGAACACAGAGTTTTGGGTTTGCCAGGAAAGGATGCAGGGCTGGTCACACTTTTGAAAGAGGGGGACAATCAGCCACGGGTAAAAACCTGCTGAAGAAGGGGCAAGAAGCCCTCACTCCGGCATTTCTGCCTCCCTGCTGCCCTCATAGAGCTTTCGATCTGCCAAAAAGTTTGATCAGTCACTGTATGCACTTGCCACTGACTCAAGCTCGAGTATTCGTGAACGGACTTTGATTGACCAGGAAACAGGCTAATGACATCAATCAGATTGTTATTAATAAGAATACTTCACATATTTTATGAGTGAGATGGGTAACATGCTTCGTGGAAAGCTGCAGCATGCAGTTGGATGCGGTGGTGGGGGGGGGAGGGTGAGGCCAGTGTATTTTTGATTCGGTGATCATAGGAAGGGGAGGTGGTCAGTGTGTGTCAGTGTGGTAGGTGCTCAGGGCGTCTTACCCTCGGTATTTGTGGGACATGTCCATTGCTGGACACACATTAGCACCTCTAGAATAAGAAAACACGGAAAGTCACACGTAAATTTGGATAAAACAACATCCAACAAGAGACACAGCATGCATGTCTTGCTCACAAGTGCAACACACAACTTTCATATTATTGTAGGCCTGAATTCCTCTGTTACTTAAGGCCCCATCACACTTCTGCGTATCCAAATACCTTACGAATCACATAAAACTTACACAAAACGATTGAGATGCATGTGAGGTGCGTATTGTGCGTACGACTGCGTATGAACAAAATGTCAATGCGCACCTCATAAGGAATTGGATACGCAGAAGTGTGACAGGGCCTTTACGTGGTTTACAGTTTGACATGTGAAATCACAAGAAGCAACACCAGACAGACGACAAGACCAACAGACAAGCATTCACCAAAACGTCAAAACGTTAAGAAAATATTGCCGATGGGGAATTTGACCAACCTGAGACGATGTAGTATCGGATTGACGCATTCAGATCACGATCTGCCGCATGGAGTTCGTAGACCACATGACCCTCGAAGGCGTTCATATCAACGGCCGCGATCATCTCTTTGGGCATGTTTGTGAAGATCGGTGGTTCGTCGTTGACGTCTGTGACTTGGAGGTTGATCTCTTGGATGTCAGAAACTGGAAGGATAAACACAGAGATATTGATGAGGTGTCAGATAAAACCTCGGTAAGTCTCTGATGAATACACAACGCTCCAGTCACAAAATGAAGAAAACCTGCAAGAAAACGATATTGATACTGCAACCCTTTCAAACTTTGTTGCTCTGGTCGTGGTTGAGCGTCGGACTTGAAACTGAGAGGTCACGGGTTCGATTCTCGCTTGCACCACTCTGTACTCTCAATTGGTGAAAGGATCACATGAGCGCTGAATGAGCTGCACCTTGAATTCCCCAAAAAAGTTTCTGGAGAGACAGGGTGATCATGTGAAGTGTTCTGAGACTGTATCAAAGTGGAAAGTGCATAAAAGCTTTCTCCACCAGGATTTTACCATTTCATTTGAGAATGCCACAGGACCAGCTACAGTGTTGTGATTTTCTCACAAATTCTGAAACGGACACCGAAAGTCATCATTCTAATCGCCATTCAGTCTCAGACCCTATCTACCCTCCATAATATTCAATCAACCTCCAGAAGCCGTTGTTGCACAGTCGGCCTGTCAGCCATGAAATCACCCCGTACCCACCCCCTCCATCTCATCCCGCGGGTGTAAAACCAATCTCAGTGGTACTCAGCCATCCATGAATGCATGTGACATGATTATGTACTAAATGGTCAATAATTAGGTTACAATTACTTGCTGCCTTGCGGCGATATTCTCATGCCAGCATCTGAGAGAATCGGAGGACGAGAATCAATCGTTTCTTTGCAGTCGTATGATTAGCAACAAGAATGATATTGGATACAGTTGTGATCATTTAGATCGGAGTTTTTTGCAGGGGAGTGTTCACGACTCGACTGCCCAGGCACCAAGATAGAGCAGAGCACTACGCTGTAATGCTAGTCACTTAATCAATGATGGCGGCAGACAGGATGCTCTTCATTTCCAGAGGAGGCTATTTCAACTAACGTGACTTGAGAATACTCGTCAGCGCTTCGTATATTGACATCCGTCACATCTCACACACTGATCAATGGGGCCCGTGTCAGAGCTTCCTTGCAGGCATTATGCCGTAGTGTTGGATCAATTTCCTAAACCAGGATGGGGACTACGGTCATTCCCTCTCCGTGAACGAACCAAAGCTGATCAGAACCCGGGCCTTATAACACAGTTTTATAGAGGTTCTTCATGTGTACATCACATTTCCATGACGACACGATGCCGCCATATTGGCCGTCAAAATGTTAAGTGATATCACGGCATGAACACAGCATCAACACACAGATTTGACGTCAAAATGTCACGACGTGACAGTTTTGATGTCGTCACCGACCATTTGACGACTAACGTGGCCGATTCTTTGCAGTCACGTGACTGGTGTGACGTCAATGAAGAACCTCTTTGTGGATGTGAACTTTAAGACGTTCTCGTACAAAAAATGAACGAGGAGTTTGAGAGTGCTTCTACAATCAATCACCGCAGACATATGGTACATCCACATTATAATACGCCCATGTCAACTTTTAATTAATTGTCCCCAAAACCAATAATCCTGACAGATTACCCACTCCGCCAATCATAAGTCCCCATTGACCCAATAAAGAGCCGTGTTTTTATAAATTTTATGGGAAAAGCGATATCGTCCGCAAACTGGTACACGTGTGATATTGTGGTATTGTTTGCCTATTGTCTTTGTCGTGACGCAACATTCGATCCTGGTCAATATTTACTGTGGTTTAGACTCTGGGTCAGATTCTCGCAGAGATTAATCAGCCGCTAATCCTTCTAACGATGTTTAGCAAACGACTTTTGTCATTTTGTGGCTCTGTCAGAGCGGTGCAGTTGAAACATCAGCACTTGTCACTGCTGAGGTTCAAGGTTCGAGTCCGACCGAGTCTTCATTTGAGACAGGACTCCCTCTAACGGCAGTAAAGTCTCCTATAGCGGCAAAGAGACTTGGCGAGGTTCTCGTGCCAACAATGGTGAAAATGCAAAGTTTCTTGGATACCTAGCAGGCCGAGATGTTGCCTATAAAGCGGGGTTCACCGGCGCACGGATCTGGTCCGTTTTCAGTGCCAATGAACCCGCTTAACACTGCACCTCTGCTGAAACTTCACTGATGTTGGCAGCCAACCAAAGCACAGGAACTTTGCTCCACAGATAATTCCTGATGTCACTCGACTGCCCAGACCTACACAGCGATACAGACAAGTCAAAGAATGAACAAAGAGGTTATTCACACAGGTGCAGATCTGGGGGTCCAGGGGAGCTCGACACCCTGCTCAGGGGGGTCCAGGGGAGCTCGACACCCTACTCATGGCAACCAACAAGTTTTCGTTAGGACTAGTCGGAAATTGCATCTCAGAGCATTTATAAGTCGGCAGAGCCAATAATGTTGGATTTGGCACTCCACTTTCAACATTCTGAAAGAACTAGTGTGGTCGTTACTTACCACAGTTGCTCTCAGTTTGACCCTGTATTCCTTGATACTTTCGTAATCCATGGGAGAGTTGACCTTCAGCTCGACCTCGTTCTTGTCCGTGTGAGTCAGAGTCCGAAACGGTTGCACATCGCTGCTACCAGAGGGCGTGAAGAAGAAATCATTCCCGTCTATTGAAACGATGTCGAATGAAACAAGCTGTCCTGATACCGGGGGCATTGCTGCCAAGGTCACAACTGTATAACCTTGAGGGGTCAACTCATCGATCTCAAAACTTGTCCCATCGTCAATTAGCCAGCGTGGCGGTTGCTGCTCCGAACTATTCACTCGTATTTGTACCTTTGCGACCTGCCAACGTTCGGGTGGGGGTTCCTGGCCGAGATCTCGAGCTTCGATAGTCAGGTTACAAATGGTGGGCTGCAAAATGTCATAGCATGGCTATAGGGAGAGATCAAAGGACAGCATGTCATTTCACTGTCTGATTATCAGTCACACCTAACCCACGACTGATCGTGATTTTCTTTCAATTTCAAGATGAAATTCTCTTGGTATTTGTTCAGAATTCCAGGAGAGAGCAGAACAGACGACAGCCTCAGAAGATTTTGCAGGGTGATGGCATAGTTTAGTCAAAACAGACTATGTCCAGTTCTAATGGTTATGGCAACCCAAGATCACTTTTAGCGAGATATAGCATGAACTATACAGCAGTCGGCCACCATACAGGGGTTGGCCTCCTATTGACAGATATGGTTTGTCTGCCACACTCCACTGCATAGATTGGTGTATCAATAGGTGGCACCACTGCATGGGGCTGACTACTCTATGGTTCATTCTAGTTAGACAGAGTTGAGTTGTTGTGCAATCTGTTAGTTACATACAGGCACCTACCGTCACACAACTTCATAAGCTTCAAGAAAGCCTCACATAAGACAACTTTAGTGAAAATCACTTACAGTCAGTAGGATATGACACCAGAGTGAGACTGACAAGACGCGACAAGAAAGTGTGGTTAAACACGAGTTCACTATCATCAACACGACCACAAAAAGTTGAAATGTGCAGTATGTGAAAGTAGTCAAAATGTGGCAGCTTGTCAGAATTTTAGTAACTTTGCAGGTAGGGCCTAGGCCCTCTTCAGTATTCTATCTGCGTCACGAGCACGCCTGCCCTGTAAGAATCAGCCAGCATTAACATTGTTCAGGTTCCATTGAACTGTAAACTGTGATCAGTGATTTAGGGATGATTCGTCACGAGAATCTGTTTGCAAGGTGTAAGTGATGTGCAGCAAAATGACAATGGCATGATCGTCAACACAGAAACAAAAAGCTCAACTAGAACAGACAAATCACATCAAGACTCGTCAGAAAGGAGTCAAAGTACAGGAGATATTCAACATGTTCAAGATGATACATATGCGAGGGTTCGTGGGTTCGATCCTGGTAGGAAGCAATGTCTTTCACCTTAGAAACCCTATTTCTATCATATTCAAGATGATACAGAATGAAGAGGCTTCCAAAGAGAAGTTTTCATCCGTGCTGCTGATCTTCTCTGAGAAAGCAGTTGATCTTTCACTTTCTACTTTACAGCACAACTGCTTGAAGCAGCACGGCCATAAACCACACTAAAGCATCGCAAAGAATTGAATTTATTTGCCAAAAAAAATGTGTTGAAAGACAGATACTTACGGCTGGGAAAGTCCGATCTAATGATATCACACCACTCACTTCATTCACAGCAAAGTTTCCACAATCATCGGACGTTTTGTGATACCGCACTTGCGCATTTTGTCCCTCGTCCCGATCTGTGGCGTAAACTCGTAAGATACTCACAGAGGGCGCTGTATCCATCATCATGGTGTGAGAATACATAGACTTATCGAACTCAGGAACATGGTCATTGATATCTAAGATATGGACCTGAAATGAGCAGACGCCCTCGAGACTAGGGCGCCCCCTGTCCTCAGCTTTGACAGTTACACTGTACGCCTTTTTAGATCCTTCTCGTTTGAATTTGTAACTGGTGAATATCTCTCCTGTCGTGTTGTTTATGATAAAATATTTATCTTCATGGCGGGGGTAGACTATGGAGTAGATTATTTTACCGTTGCTTCCGCTGTCTTCGTCTTTCGCTTTCACCTGCAATAGACAACAGATGACATGATATCTGACCTCCGCAATGAACTAGAAGTCAGGTTTCCACGCTGCCCTGTGCCGGTCTCAAACTCATCTAGCACGGACAGTATAGTCTCACCAACCAAGTAAGTCTCACCAACCACGCGACCATGAAGGAAATCCTCTGTGGCCTGCGGGTTAGGCCGTACATGTCAAATACTAGGGAACAGTATAATATTCACCAAAATTTGACCACACTTCAGCCCTTTTTGAAGACTGCTGACTGGAGATCCAACTATACCACTGCCAAACTTAAGGGGTAGGCCTACATATCACAGCAGGGTCCCAACACATTAGCAGTGGCCTATTAAGGAACAACTACCATCGCACCGGTTACCGACAGACGTACCTGTGTGACTCTTGCACCTGGATCCAGTTCCTCTTTCACGACCGGAGCATATCGGCGACAATCGGGGAAGTCCGGCCGATGGTTGTTAATATCCATGACTTCCACGATGATCGAGGCGTTGTTCGATAGAGGTTTCGTCAACGAGGTACACGGGACACAGCTCCCGTCGTCCGTGGCGAAGACATTGAGGGTGTAGAAATCACGGTTTGCATCGACCTTCTTCTTGAGTACGATCATTCCACTGACGGGGTTGATTTCAAAGATGTCACTCGTTTCGCCATCTGAAAGAAACGCTCTGGTTACGTTTGACACCAATACTGGGTGATATCTTTGCAATGGAGGAGGTACCCTTAGCCCCCCAACGCTGAGAAGAGATCGCTGTCATCAAACATCAAGCCAATGGGAGACTTTACTGCCATTTAGAGCCGCCACCCCAGTTAGCGGTCCTAGGACGTCATGGAATTTGACGTCACAGAGAAGAAGTGCACGCCAAAACATCATCTATAATGACATGGAGGCCACGGCATATGTCTGTAATGTCAAATTTTGTGACGTTCTAGGACCGCCAATAGGTGGCCTCTAACGGCAGGAAAGTCTCCATGGCCTGACTGATAGGTGGCAGGCATAAATGATTCTCCTGCAAGACGCCAACAAGCCTGACGTCATACAGGCCAAGTGAGATGACACACTTACTTTCAAAACTATAAGTGATTGAACTTCCGTCAATATCAATGGCTTGTACGACGGCGACCGTCGTCCCGGGCAGGGCGTCCTCATCCACACTGTGATAGGAAACATTCAGAGGGAACTGTGGCCGCTCATCGTTGATATTCCGCATAATGATCTGTACGCTTGTACTTCCTGTCAGGCGATTCTTCCCGCCATCTTGGGCATACACGCGGAAATTATACGCATGTTCGGGTATTCGGTCATAGTCAAGTTGCTTTGCAACTCGGATAAAGCCCTTGTTGTCGGCATTCCGTACGTCGAAATGGTCATCATCGACGGTGTAGGTCAACCTGCCGTTAGGGCCACCATCGTAGTCACTCGCAGCAACTGAAAAAGAGGAGATTGTTACTATCAAAATTCTGATCCGCTAACAATTTATAGAGCAATCAACCCTCTCGCCCCCTCCTGGAGAAATCTGGATAATGTGCCAATTGGGCCTAATGGGTAGTTCTGAGATGACAGCATGATCTATGACTTCACCCACCTATCAAGATTTCTGTACCGACGTCAATGTCTTCTGAGACATTCTCCTTGATGTACGACGACAACGGAAAACTCGGGATGTGGTTGTTGATGTCCGTCACGTTGATACGCAGCTGAAATGGAGGCAGGAAAAACACAGTTTGTGAGGTCACCTACGCTTTGTAGCAGCCATGTCAAGCTCAAGCTAGCTTCATAGTGACGTCAAACTTAGCTTGATACCAAGGTCAAACTAAGCTTGATACCAAGGTTAAACTTAGCTTGATACCAAGGTCAAACTTAGCTTGATACCAAGGTTAAACTTAGTTTGATACCAAGGTTAAACTTAGCTTGATACCAAGGTCAAACTTAGCTTGATACCAAGGTCAAACTTAGCTTGTTATCAAGGTCAAACGTAGCTTGATACAAGGTCAAACTAAGTATGTGATACCAAGGTCAAACTTAGCTTGATACCGAAGTCAAACTTACCGGCACTTTGCTAGTTCTTCTTTCCCCAGACAAAGGATTCTCCGTGGCAAACACCATCAGATTAAACGACCTCGGCCATTCTTCATATCGGAATTCACGATAAGCGTACACGTTGCCTGTCGTCTCGTTGATGTAGAAATCGGTGGAATTGGCGCCGGATTCCGTCTTCAAACGATAAGTCAGTGGCTCCCTCTGGAACGATCTCGCTTTGATCTGTGTGATACTGGAATTAAGCAGAAGATATGTCAAGAATGATATATCGGTAAACAAGGTTTGAAGTCGGCTAACAAGCAGCCTATTGAACCAGCAGCCTTCAGTCAATCTATTCCGTTACAAATGACTTCAAACTCTTAGGTACTATTAGAGGAAGACTTACACCCTGTCAGTCTTGGACATCTCTGGGACGCTCACGTCATAGAAATTCAAGTAAAACTGTGGATTGAGTTTGCCGACGTAGATCGTCAGACGATCGGTCACATTCTGGGGCGAGTACGACGCCACGTCTTTCGCCATCACTGCCAGCGTGAACTTGAAGTGATTTTGAGAAATCCCCTTCCTGATCAACGTGATCGTCCCGAACTGGGGGTGGACTCGGAAGTAGTTTTGTGATCCTGGAAAAATGAAAGGGAGATTGTAGCTTTCACCATTCAAGATGGTTGTTGAATGAAGTCAAAGATATGACTGACTGTCATTTCATCACAGGGAGTCGGTGCACCAGACATTACTACATTTTGGAAAATAAACATCAGTGCACTGTATATAGAGCTTGTGCAGTGGCTCATTATGACGTCACTTTTGACCGGTGGTCCACCATGCTGACGTCGACGACACAGTGCGCCACGTGTAGATCGCTTCATGGTTGAAGACGCACACTCCACTTGCGCTGACGACAAAGTGCACCACCTGGGTCACCGACGTCATTTGACGTCAATTTGACCATCAAGATGACGGATTTTTCCATGATGACGTCATCTGTACAATCTCTATTGGATGTTGACATCTTATTGGAGGAGATAGGGAGATATTTTGTATCCTGCATTAGAGATGAAGAACTAAGTGCAAATATCAACACAACTACAGTGGAGCCCCTTCCACGGACACCTCTGCTTGGAGGACAGCATCCATCAACCCCAAGGTGTCCGTGAAGGAGTACAGTATGCGATCTCTAATGGGTAATTTGGCTGCCGACGTAGAGGGAGCCACCTAGCGGCAGTAAGACGAACTACAAAAATGCATTACAAAATGTGACGTAGTAAATCGGGTCAATTCGCGGACAACGTAGTTAGTCCCTGGGTTGTAGAGCGGCGCGGTGGCGGCGCCGGCTGTCGAGAAAACATGGCAATATCGTGGTCCTTTAAGTACATTCATGTACATTCATACATCCAAGTATCGGGTGAAGGGTTCAGTGCAGACTCCCCAGCATCATGATCACCATTTTTTTCCCTCATTAGTAAATTTCATGCCCGAGGGGTGTATCACTTCATTCTAATTGATTAAAGACACCAGAGATACCTCATTACAGGGTGTCTCAGTTGATTGCCCGCAGGTGATAGAGATTTAATTCTTCTGCATGCAGCTTCAGCATTACTTCATAAAGTGCAATGCAACCTTGGCAAGTTGAAGTGGGACAGTTCAAACATCCGTTCTGACACATCTGAGTTCGCGGGTTTGATTCCCAGAGTGGTTCGTTTCCGAGTGACTCATTCTTCTCGTGACTGTGAGGGTAACTTCCTTTAAGGGATTCAGCAGGACAGATCTACCCGGGGCTCTGGTTTTCTCCTGCACCTTACATAACAGATAAAGGAGCCCGACGACGACAATCTTCAGAAATGCCGTCTCATCTTTCGCACTCAGCACCGAATCTCTGTCCTCTCTATCACGCATGCTGTCAGTTCCAATTTTCGCATCAGTTTAATGTTCATTTTTCACAAGTTGGCGATCGATAAATCACAATACTGAGACTATTTCACTGAGCTCGTTCGCAAAATGGAATGAAATTCCTCAGCAATTCACTGCGGGAGGTTTAACTCTTGCTACTCAAGGAACTCTGACAGAAGAGCGTACTTGGCCTAGTGGGCAACAAACTGATCACAACACAGGAGGTTTGAGGTTCAAGTCTGCGCGCCTGTTCTTTTCTAGGCTTGCTCTATGATGTTTTTTAAACTTCTTGTGAAGAACTATTGAGAACAACTCGTGTGAGAGAAAACTCCTATGTGAAGGAGTACGTTAGGTCTTCCGAGACCTCCTTCACTTGAGTCCGTCAAGTTCTAGTTCAGCACAAGTTTGGTTTATCTATCTAACAATAGGTGCCACTATCACCTCGTTCAGTGCTGGGAACACAGAGTTATGGGTTTGCCAGGAAAGGATGCAGGGCTGGTCACACTATTGAAAGAGGGNGGGAGGTGGTCAGTGCGTGTCAGTGTGGTAGGTGCTCAGGGCGTCTTACCCTCGGTATTTGTGGGACATGTCCATTGCTGGACACACATTAGCACCTCTAGAATAAGAAAACACGGAAAGTCACACGTAAATTTGCATAAAACAACATCGAACCAGAGACACAGCATGCATGTCTTGCTCACAAGTGCAACACACAACTTTCATATTGTAGGCCTGAATTCGTCTGTTACTTCAGGCCCTGTCATACTTCTGCGTATCCTAATACCTTATGAGTTACATAAAACTTACACATGCATATGAGGTGCGTACGACTGGGTATGAAAAAAATGTCAATGCGCAACTCATAAGGAATTGGATACGCAGAAGCGTGACAGGTCCTTTACGTGGTTTACAGTTTGACAGGTGAAATCACAAGAAGCAACACCAGACAGACGACAAGACCAACGGACAAGCATTCACCAAAACGTCAAAACGTTAAGAAAATATTGCCGATGGGGAATTTGACCAACCTGAGACGATGTAGTATCGGATTGATGCATTCAGATCACGATCTGCCGCATGGAGTTCGTAGACCACATGACCCTCGAAGGCGTTCATATCAACGGCCGCGATCATCTCTTTGGGCATGTTTGTGAAGATCGGTGGTTCGTCGTTGACGTCTGTGACTTGGAGGTTGATCTCTTGGATGTCAGAAACTGGAAGGATAAACACAGAGATATTGATGAGGTGTCAGATAAAACCTGGGAGAGTCTCTGATGAATACACAACGCTCCATCGTAAAGTGGAGAAAACCTGCAAGAAAACAGTATTCTGATCCTGCCGACCCTTGCAAGCTTGGTAGTGGTTGAGCGTTGGACTTGAAACTGAGAGGTCACGGTTCGATTCTCGCTTGCACCGCTCTGTACTTTCAATAGGAGCAGTCAGATGGCAGCAAAGTCTTAGCGGACCAATGTACAGGAAAATCTACGTGAATGACTGGGTCCGCTAGATGCATTAAATTGGGCCGTACGGACACCTAGTGGTCAACTCGCTGACAGCTCCTATTGGTGAAAGGAACATGAGCACTGAACGAGCTGCACCTTGAGGTCCCCAAAAACGTTTCTGGAGAGACAGGGTGATAATGTGAAGTGTTCTGAGACTGTATCAGAGTGGAAAGTGCATAAACGTTTTCTCCACCAGGATTTTACCATTTCATTTGAGAATGCTACAGGACCAACGACAATGTTGTGATTTTCTCACGAATTCTGAAATGGACAGTGAAAGTCGTCATTCTAGTCGCCATTCAGTCTCAGACCCTATCTACCCTCCATAATATTCAATCAACCTCCACAAGCCGTTGTTGCACAGTCTGCCTGTCAGCCATGAAATCACCCCATACCCGCCCCCTCCATCTCATCCCGCGGGTGTAAAACCAATCTCAGTGGTACTCATCCATCCATGAATGCATGTGACATGATTATGTACTAAATGGTCAATAATTAGGTTACAATTACTTGCTGCCTTGCGGCGATATTCTTATGCCAGCATCTGAGGGAATCGGAGGACGAGAATCAATCGTTTCTTTGCAGTCGTATGATTAGCAACTAGAATGATATTGGATACAGTTGTGATCATTTAGATCGGAGTTTTTTTGCAGGGGAGTGTTCACGACTTGATTGCCCAGGCACCAAGATAGAGCAGAGCACTACGCTGTAATTCTAGTCACTTAATCAATGATGGCGGCAGACAGGATGCTCTTCATTTCCAGAGGAGGCTATTTCAACTAACGTGACCTGAGAATACTCGTCAGCGGTTCGTATATTGACATCCGTCACATCTCACACACTGATCAATGATGCTCGTGTCAGAGCTTCCTTGCAGGCATTACGCTGTAGTGTTGGATCAATTTCCTAAACCAGGATGGGGACTACGATCATTCCCTCTCTGTGAACGAACCAAAGCTGATCAGAATCCGGGCCTTATAACACAGTTTTATAGAGATTCTTCATGAGACATCACATTTCCATGACGACACAATGCCGCCATATTGGCCGTCAAAATGTCAAGTGACATCACGGCATGAACACAGCATCAACACACAGATTGGACGTCAAAATGTCACGACGTGACAGTTTTGATGTCGTCACCGACCATTTGACGACTAACGTAGCCGATTCTTTGCAGTCACGTGACCGTTGTGACGTCAATGAAGAACCTCTTTGTGGATGTGTACTTTAAGACGTTCTCGTACAAAAAATGAACGAGGAGTTTGAGAGTGCTTCTACAATCAATCACCGCAGACATACGGTACATCCACATTATAATACGCCCATGTCAACTTTTAATTAATTGTCCCCAAAACCAATAATCCTAACAGATTACCCACTCCGCCAATCATAAGTCCCCATTGACCCAATAAAGAGCCGTGTTTTTATAAATTTTATGGGAAAAGCGATATCGTCCGCAAACTGGTACACGTGTGATATTGTGCTATTGTTTGCCTATTGTCTTTGTCGTGACGCAACATTCGATCCTGGTCAATATTTACTGTGGCTTACACTCTGGGTCAGATTCTCGCAGAGATTAATCAGCCGCTAATCCTTCTAACGATGTTTAGCGAACGACTTTTGTCATTTTGTGGCTCTGTCAGAGCGGTGCAGTGGAAACATGAACGCTTGTCACTGCTGAGGTTCAAGGTTCGAGTCCGACCGAGTCTTCATGTGAGACAGGACTGCCTCTAACGTCCCGACCTAAAATTTCGCCAGCGGAATGACGTCGAAATTTTGACGTTAATCACCCAGAGGCCGAGGGGGGCCTAAAATTTCGCCAGTTTGCGAATTATCTGAGTTTTCTTCTAAATATGATGGTTATTCTTTTGAATAACGCGATACGATTGCAGTATCACCTGTATCGGAGGCACTGTATAAAACTAAATTAAATTGATTGGCACATAACCGGAGTATCAGCCATCGCAAGTTGGCACCCGTGCCAAAGGCAAAAATCAAGCGCCGCGCAACCAAAATACCCGCCAAACGGGGTTCTGCAATTTCGCCACTTTCATTTTAAAGCAGAAAAAAATATGAAAAACCCAGTATTTTCTTAAATACGTGGAAAGAATGTCAACTTTGGGTTACACAATCGGTACAGTCACATTTCAAGGTAAATCAACAAAGATGGGACGCAGGATAGCTGGACTGAAACTGCCCGCCGTTTTCTTTTAAATTCGTCGTAAGCAGCAATTGAGCGACATGAAACTTGTGACGCACACGTTTGACGGAGATTTAAACTGAAGCTGATGAACGGATTTCAATAAGAAACTGAGAAAACATAGAGTGGATCTACCTCTTTCACATCGTGCAAGAATTTGTGTCGTTGATGACACAGACTTTCAACAATGCAGACGACAACCGAATAAGTGCCGATTTTTTTTGCGCGCGTGACGTCATCGTGACGTTGGCGGAATTTCAGGTCGGGACGTTAGCGGCAGTAGTCTCCTACTGCGGCAAAGAGACTTGCCGAGGTTCTCAGGCCAATAATGGTGAAAATGCAAAGTTTCTTGGATACCTAGCTGGCCGAGATGTTGCCTATAAAGTGGGGTTCATTGGCACACGGATCCGGTCCGTTTTCAGTCCGTTTGCCCCTAGTTTTCCGGATACGACAATGCAAAAGTCCATTTGATTTATTTTTTTACGGACCTGAATCGGACAAAATCCGTGTGCCAATGAACCCGCTTAACACTGCACGTCTGCTGAAACTTCACTGATGTTGGCAGCCACCAAAGCACAGGAACTTTGCTCCACAGATAATTCCTGATGTCACTCGACTGCCCAGCAACCAGATTGATTCATCTATTTCCCATCACCCGCACAACCAAGTCTAACAACGCAATTATCACACGGAACAAGAACCTCAGGAAATTCTCCAAATCAAATCAACAATTAATTGAATAAATTAAAAGACAATGATTGACAGGTGTCCATTGTGAACCCCGCACGTGAAAAAAGTTGATGCTAATTGACAACAACCTGTCTAATTATGGGCTGAGATAATTACACCGCAGGATGTGAGGAGCATCGCAGTCGGTGACATCTTTTTCCGAGTAATGCATGCCATGATGTTTTATGTTCTAATTATACGTCATTATCTAATAAAGAATGTCGAGACAAAAACAGGTGTCAAAATATCTTACTTTCTTCATTTGATTACTGAATACATTACACCATGGAAACGAACAAAATTGGAATTCACAAACAGACGAAAGTCTGTGATTGCAATTAAAGAATGCTTCTTTGATCAATCCAGTGGAAATTGGAATACAAGGGAGCTGTCTTAGTTGTCATGGTTTCCGAGTCGAGAAGTCATTTATGGGGGAAACAGGAGCTGTTACCAAGTCCCTTGGGTGTGGTGAGCAGGCGGATGGTGACACATCGAGTTACAGTCTATTATGGCGAGATACGGACTTCTGTACGGGAAATTTGCGTTGAGGGTCACAGCTCAAGGTCAAACTTAAGACGACAATCTAAGATGACTAGAGGGAACACTCTTTGGCAGTGTGGTCTTGGTTGGCTCAGTCGAGTCAGCACATTTTGATGGATGGTTGAAGATTCAACGTTCAACATACATGTATACTCCTTCCAAAATATCGTACCGATACATTCTTGCCAAACCAAGCCACGAAATCAAGACATAATTTACCACACAGTAGATGCAGAATGTTGCCATCGGCACCACCACCGTAATGAAATGAATGCATCGAGAAGCTCAAGGGAGCGCGAAGGGGTAATTCTCGGCCATGATTGATGGTTGGAGAGCTGACCAAGTGATTAAACACAACGGCAGCTCCCCGTGACAATAGACCAGTGGTAATATCAAGGTTAGAGACAATGGCGGCCGAGGCGTGATGGGAACGCGAGATTGGATACGGGTGACGCTGAGCGAAGGTATGGCGCCAATGCTGACAAAATATTGGGGATGTTAAATCGTGTTTGGCTTGCTCATTGGGGGTCGTGGAATGAATAAATATACGGGGAAAGGGATGCTGTGGTATTTGCCAATCACCAGATCTGAATGCCAGGCATTTCGTCTCCACAGGGTGACGAGTAGAGACAGGGTGATGAAGGAATGTTGGGTTTATCATGGTTGTATATGAAATGGCCGGGATCCAGATGGATTTTTCATGCAATGCTTGCATTCATTGTCGATGCGATGACAGCCACAGGTGCATTCAATGTCTTAACTTAGTGCCACCTGCACTGTCCAGAAGATGACAGGAGCATGGAGGAGCTTGTGCTCCAGCTGCTGCCCTCTCCCTCCCCTCCCCACACTTTCCAGTGGTTGAATTCCCAGGCTCACAGTTCGCAGCTGTGTCCCTGTCGGGTTTCATTAACTTACACCACTCATCACGTGTGGTTTTGCATCATCAGATACACCACTGACCTCTGCGACAGCTTTCAAAGTCCAACAACGGATCACAACAAATTTAGACAAAGCTCCACGCCGGGTGGTGATTCTTGATCATGTGCGTGCGACCCTCGAGGGAGAGAAGTATCATTGAACCAATCACGACAACCCCGATCAGAATGATACTCAACAACAATCAGTTACACGACGTCTGCCCATGCTGTGAATTAAATGAAATTGCGTGGTTTCTCCGGAGAATCCCCAAATCAGACTGGTATGAGTCACTTATTATTCATGGTCATTGAGACAGGAAGTAGTCGGAGACGATCAGCATCGAGATGAAGGACCTGGGCATTTTGCAAAAAACATGAATGAGAAATGAAAATAATCAATAGCACGGTGTCTTTTCCGGTGAAAATGAGAACGCACTCGCTGTCAGCTCTTCGTTTTTCAAACATCAGTGTGTGTATTGTACTGACTTCCCATCAGAGCCGAAGCCATAGCATTATTGGCCCTGGCATGCCTGGTAGAGGCCATCACAAGCGACTCATGTTCCTCACTTGGATGGGGTCTTTTACTTGCCGTTGCAAAGGCACAAGGTACAAGGCACCACAGCTTACTGTCCCATGTGGAGACATGAAAAGCCAGGCATGATCAATCCCATATGGCCTGGGATTTGAACCCGCGACCTACTGCTTGCTGAGCAGACATAATAACCACTCGGCTGCCCAGGACTCGTCAGCGCCTGGATGAGCATCTCCGCAGTCGTGCCTACAGAAAATCTGCATCAGGAGTCATAGTTTCCATACAACATGAAGAACGTGTCTGACGGGGTTGAACCAGGGACCACAGAGGTGGATGTGTCGGCCGATGTCTCCACTACACCACTCTGACCGGCCAGGAACACTTCCATGCCACACACAGATACAACTGCTCAGGAAAAAAACCCTGGTAATTTTCTTGTGATTACTCCCCGTGGCACTAAATGTCAATAAGGAAACCCGATCCATGAGGTGATAATTATAGCATAATAAAAATCGATGCCATTCACTCATTGGAATTTAGTCGGGATCAATTTCACATATTAACAAATAACAGGTCAAACAGGAGGAGGGCTTTTAACTATTTATGCTGTTTACAGCAAAATTATGTGAAACAGGATCCTGTTTGATCAGCATTGATTTTTCATCCGTTCCAGAAAATTCTTCCTTGCAGATATCGGCATTTTACGAACTTGGGTATAAATCGATTGTTTAGGAATAGATCCAAGCTATCTTTGTTTGGGTTGGTACGGGAATACGATGCCAGGCCTTTTAGCATGGAAATAATTAAAGTGGCAGAATCTATTGTTCCTTTCATATTTCAGACATGTAGTGAATTTCACGGGAAATGCCATGAGCTATCGCACAAATATTCTCTCATTGAACCGTTTCGACGGTTTTTCCGATTTTCTATACATTTGGAAAAACAAGCAACGGAAGTTTGGAATTTCCAACAATAGGAAGGTTTAGACAGCATTCCAAATCCCAACTCAGACTCCAGANTTGCCAACTCTATGTCAGCAATCAAATACAATGTTGTTAATTCCTAAGTAATGGTGTCAATGAGGGCATCGCCACTTCTCCACGGAAAGATGTCGCTGCGACCGTATCAGGCCTTTTCATTGTCTTCAGGACGTCATCTCCGTGGCAATACGAGGTGCGGGCATGAAGCCACAACGTCACGGTAGTATGATCGCTGACGTTCCCGTACAACGTCACAGTGGAAAAGTTGATACAGTCGCAGCGCCATCAAATGGTAGAAAAAGAATGGCTACAACCCCGTTCACTCTGAAAAGCAAATAGAGCCCACCTGAGTGGGTGAGAATTTAGGAACTCAGACTTGGAGCAGATTTTAACTTCTGTAACATGAAAGAAGATGAAGGAAGATTTGGGATGGGGATTTGGCCTAGTGGTTAATGCATGCTGCCCCTTAGTGCTGGCGATTGATGCCTTATGCGAGGGTCCGTGGGTTCGAATCTGGTAGAAGGACGTGATGACTTTCACCTTAGAAACCCATTTCTATTTCTATTTCATGTAACATAAAAGAGGTGCAATCAAAAATACATGTATATATTTTTCGTGCAATGAAAGATGGAGGCAAAAGCAGGATGGGAAGAAAGGTTAGGGCTAGGGTCAGGGTCAGATGTCACAGCTGGGAAGGTTGTGGTAAGTCGAATATGAACGTACATGTTGACTAAATAAAGTCGATAAGAGCTCAGAAAATAGAGCCTTCAATAGCACCGGGATGCACATCTAAACAACCGTATAGTGAAAATCAATATCTGACAATATCCTAGCTAGCGTTGGCAACATGGTCTGTACATTTCAGAAGCAGAACGCTGTGTAGATTTTTCTATCGATGCACGGGTGGCAGTAGCACAACTCTAGTCGTTTGTATTGGAGGCAGTCGCATTGGCAAACATTGAAAAAAGACGACTCGATAAAAAGTTATTGGCAATATCTCGATTCTTTTTTATGTGGTCCGATATCGTCCAATAAAGCGGAAGGTGATGTTTCCAGTATGAGGGAAGTGTAACCAAGATACAAGAGTTTTACAAGAGTTCAAAATCAGAGTGACACTGAGATCTCTGCTGAACTGTCAACTCACGATTGGTAGATTGCTATCCCCCAAAATGAAAATCATGTCACCAGAGGTCAATCAGTCCCCCATAAGTGAACAGTCACCAATCAACCCATCGACAGTAGTGGACACCAGTGGACATCGATCCCCTGGAGAAGCAGGCACATACCCCAGGAGTAGTGCACATACGCCCCCAACAGCAGTGGACACCCGCACGCGAAGGGTAGTGGACCCTCAACCATCAGAGTATTGGATGCCTGTCCCCTAGATCTCCTGGATCCCCTCCACCGAAGAGTGGAGGACACCTGACCTAGCTAGTGGACCCTGCCACTAGTGGTGTATATCTGTCCCCTAAGAGCTAGAGGACCACATCAAACGGTGGTTGACACCTGCCCCTGAGATTGGTGGACCCCTCCTCCAATTATAGTTGACACCTGTCTCCTAGGGTAGTGGACCACTCCCCCAGTCCCCTAGAGTGGTA